>JAWPHD010013188.1:0-70264 GCA_037043455.1 Cyrtodaria siliqua
ACCACCAAGTCCTAGTTACACCTCCTCGATGGTACTAACCGGAAACAACATAATTTTTAATTTGTTACACTCAAATAAAAGATATGTTGGCTGACGTGGACAGGGCGTATCTTATATTACGGCAAATTAATCTGGTGTACGCCAATTTAGATCAAAAATATGGATTCCGGTAATTTAAAGGTCGTATTCCGGTATTTTTCGATAATTAAAGTCACAACAAAAACGCATATTCATTAATATACCCATTAATATATTACTTAACTATACATTTACGTCAATTTAGATCATAAATAGTCGGATTCCGGGGTAAATTTAGATCAAAAATAGTAAATGAAATTTTATTAGCAATTTATTTGTTAGCACAATTCATAAAATACGAAAAAAAACTAATAAATATATAAAAAAATAACATATTTATAAAGTATATATCATTATTAGTACATTATCTTTAGTCCTTCTAATACTATAACTAATGTATTCTATCAATATTTTAAAAATATATCAATTTAAAAAAGTGGATTCCGGTAATTCAAGTGGATTCCGGTAGGATTCTCGGTAAATAGGTGGATTCCGGTAATTCTATGCACCCATAAATTTGTAGCGACTACTTCTTGAAAACTGTAAGTGATATTAATATGGGACTTTTTCTAAAATGATCAGCATGTACATGATGTTGATCCTTTGTCGAAACTTATTTTGAATCAAAATTAACCCTGGGCACCAGTGGCCATCATTGTTTACCATAGCAGTTTGTATAGTAAAAATTTGTAGTGGACTACTCCTCTGAAAACTACATGACGGATTTTCATGAAAATTCACTAGGAATGTTGCTCTTGATATCTAGTTAAATCCTAGCACAATTTCAAGTCGGCTGGAAATTGAAGATGGCCACCACGGCTAAACATAGATATTTAAAAAACAAGTTTGTAGCGACTACTTCTTAAAAACTGTAAGTGATATTGAGATATGGGACTTTTTCTGAAATGATCAGCACGACAAGATGTTGATCCTTATCGAAAATTTATTTTGATTCGACATTAAACAAAAAACTACTCGACAGATTTTTATGAAACTTTACAGAAATGCTGACCTAGCTATCAAAATCTATCAGTAGATCTTCAAGGTCATTGACCTCTGGTTACATATTTCTGTGTTGTTTTAGTCAATTCCTTACACATAGCTTCTTACACATATATGTTTGCCACCCTCCCCCTTCTTTTAACTCACCGCCCCACCACCCCACTCGAAACATCGAATTTTTTTTTTACATATTTCTGTGTTGTTTTGGTCAATTCTTATACATAGCTTTCTTTCTGATATATGATGCCCCTCCACTCCAGCCCCGCCCCCCTCCCCCACCCGGCCTCTCTACCCCAATACCCGCACTCCGCACCCGCCTCTCCCACCCCCCACACACTCGAAACGATCGATTTTTTTAATCTGTCCGTCCGTCCGTTAACTTTTACCGTCGTTAAGGACGATAGGGCCTTTATTTTCATCTGATTCTTTACCAAACTTTAACATGTCGTTAATATCAATTGAAAGCTCGGACAAATTCGAAAAACCAGCCAGATCGGACCAGTAACAGCAGAGTTATGGCCCTTTGATTTAGTTAAAACGGTATACGTTTTTCTCTTTAAGACGATAGGGCCTTCATTTTTCATCGATTCTTTACCAAAACTTTACCAGATTGTTAATATCAATGAAAGCCTTTAATAAAAAAAAAATCATTTTCTTTTTAATTTTTTTTTTTTTATTTGTTAATACTGTGTTGGATTTGACGAAACTTAACAGGAAGCTATGATTACTAGTTGTGCCTGTTGCGTTTTTTTCCGGTTCGTTGATTTTTTGAATCGAGTTACAGCCTCTTGACATTTGCTTTACCATTTCTTTGTCGGCGCTGCTCCTCCTAAACGGCTTGTTGGATTCTCTACAAAATTTGGCAGGAAGCCTCAGTATGATGTACTAGTTGTGCAAGGCATGGTATATCAAATGAAATCTTGGACAATTTCGAAAACCAGCTAGATCTTGTTAGTAACGACAGGGAGTTATGGCCTTGATTTGTTGAAAAAATGCTATATTGTATTTTCCTTTGTTAAATCTGTAGTTACGTTCATTTTGTATCTGATCTTTATCATATAAGAGCTGTTTTAGCCAGGTAGAGGAGTCCACAGGCCCTCTTGGGTCTCTTGTTTTTACATATTTCTGTGTTGTTTTGGTCAATTCTTACACATATAGTAGCTATGTTGGCCCACACTTCTTCCCCCAACCCCTCCCCCACCATCCCCACTCGAAACTCATTTTTTTTTTACATATTTCTGTGTTGTTTTGGTCAATTCTTACACATATATAGCTATGTTGCGCACCCCACCCACCCCCACCCCAACTGAATAAATTTATTACATTCCTTGTTAATTATATCAGTTCCCTTATATAGAGGATCTGACATGAGTTGTCATTTCAATACATAGAGGATCTTCAACGAGTTCCCATATTCATATAAGATTTATGAAACTCGTTATGAATTATTTTAATTTTAACGAGCCTTTTGGCGAGTTATAAATTAAAAATAATTCATAACGAGTTTCATAAATCTTATGTGGAATGGGAACGAGTTTTAAGATCCTTTTTATCACATAACATTGCAATCAAATTAGTAAAAATTAATTCAGATGAACATAGAAATCGCGCTATCCAGACGTTCCATAGACACCAAAACGTCATAAAATATGTGAACGGTTCGTAACGTCGCGCGTCTCACAACATAACGTCGCGTATAAACGAGTTCGTGTTTTACTCTTTACAAAATAGCACTTTACGCCAAACTTTTTAACAAACCAACAACAATATTTTTGTATAACGTGCATTATTTTTATAAGCTGCCATAAATAATAAGTTTGTGACTCAGATCTGCGTGAATTTGTAAAAAATAAAATAGTTTCAGTTAATAAACTTGCGTAGTGTTACAGGCTTCACCTCAACCAATCAAAATCGTTCCAGGTTGTATTACACGTGTGTCATACAACAGAATATTACATGGGTGTTCGACACTGCTAACGAGGGACGTTATGTGATAAAACATTTTATTAAACGAGTTCAGGAATTTTATTAAACTCGAGTTTAATAAAAATTGTGTATGAAATGACAACGAGTGTCAGATCCTTTTTATCACATGGCTCAAAAACGACAAAAAACTACACATTATTGCTTGTGGTGAATCTACATACGGCGGACTGCATCGCCGATTCAGTGCTATATCCACGGACTCCACGGACTCCACGGGACTAAATGGGTGTTCCGGGGACATTGACTGACACTGCACTTCAACGACCGACTGATTCGGTCGCCTTTGTATTACACATGGTTAATATAATAGTATTATTTCTAGAGTAACCAGTAGGAACGCCAGCCCTATGGCGTATGAATATTTATCAAACAAGGTCACGTGATAAAATCGATAACAAAATGGACGTTATTGGGGAAAATTTCACTGGTCAGATTTATACAACCTCTTATCTATAAACTGTGATTATGACAAAACACAATCACAGATCGTTTGTTAAAGTAATAATATTCACAAACTACATTGGTTCGAACATAATTGGTCGTACACTTCGTGTAATTTCCCATTAATAGTTTAAAGGTATTTTTTCAAAGGGATGAATTTTAGGTTGTTTTTTAGGTTTAAATTGCCAAACAATGCGCTTTTTAAATCAAAATCGATTTATTTCGTCATTTTAGAAGCGAGAATAAAAAACAAAATGCATGTACGCGTAGATAAATCTTTCCTCTGTCCATATGCAAAATTTTAATGAAATCGGAGGACAAGTACTATTTTTTTCCCACCCAAAATTAAACTAACATGACCCACGGACTCAAAGACGGCATAAACGCATATACATTTACAGACGCGGACCGGGTACACACGAAATGAAATAATGGAATTATTTCAATACAATATATTTCAAATGTATGTATCCATGCATTCCCAGATTAAATTTCTGATCTATACCATGCTTTTGGTTTATGCCGGAGTGCTCCGAAATATGTTTTAAACAAAACCAAATTGCAAACGGTACGTCGGGAAAGGAAATGAGGATGGTGAAAAATATATGTTGCAGGTGTTAATTTTCTGAATCCGAAAAAAAATGCAAAAAAAATGAAGTTTTAACAGCTGAGAACGAATTTTTTTTTCATGAAAGTGTTCATTGACATGTCGGACTATTAAAAAACTCAAAATTTAAAAGTCAAATCAGAAAAAAAGTACTATTTTTTTTCTCCCCAAAATTAAACAAAGTACACACCGTGTTCGCTAAAATATGAACAATCGCCTTTCGAAGTTAATTTACACGCGGGATATAAAAACCATGAAATTGTGAAATCCTTTTTTAAGAGATATATTGATTTCAACATTGTTCTGTATTTGAATAAATTATTAGAGTAGAATGTTCACAGTTTTTTTTCAAGGACATCATTACGGTAGTATCCCTGCAACAACCCGCCCCGCACCTCATCCCACCCCCACACACCCTCCAGAACCGTATTGATTAAAGTTGTATATAGCTGCGAATGCGCAGTTGTAATCAAATTCGATTTCATAAATTTTAGAAAGCGAGAATAAAAAACGAAAATCATATAGATACATCTCTCCTCTGTATATATGTAGAATTTTCAATAAACGGAGGACAAGTACTAATTAAGTAACAGGACCCGTCCGACCCAAAAGACGGCAACATTTCATATCCATTAAGGAAAGACGACCGGCTACAAAAACAATTAAATAATTTCGTTATGTAAACACATATATTTAAAATGTATGTGTCCATTATAGTTTTACACTAATTTTTTTATCTATACATGCTTTGGGTTTATGTCAGAGTGGGCCAATGTATTTTTAACAATGTTGCAAACTGTATTTCGGAAAATGAAATCATGGATGGCGGCAACATACGTTGCAGAGTTAATTTTCGAAATCAGAAAAAAAGCGATAAACTAATATTAGTTTAACAGGCAGAAAGAATTATATTCTCTTTTAACTGTTCGTTTAAAACTGAGGGGGGCGACTCGAGTTTTAAAGAAAGCCAAGAATTGGCATGTGTCCCTTTAACCAAGTAAATAAAATGACTGACGAGTAACAGACATGCTACTGTCACGTAACAAACATGATTATGTGTAGACTCGAAGATTTTCATAACATAAACATATGTGTAGACTCGAAGATTTCATAACATAAACATGTGGACATGACATTGTGTCAATGGAGCAATTGCCAGATGTGTGGTGTTGTGAAACACTGTACGCGTGAAACCAAAAAGTGCGGGTCGTTTATATTTATAGGGCATATATAGTTATATATATATATTTATATATATTATTCTTTTATATTTATATAGTCGCAGAACGCAGTCATACTCACTACTATATTGAAAGTAAATACTGAATATACATGTGCGGTGCGTTACGATCTGTAGTATTTGAAAACAGACATATTAAACATTTCCCTGAACATATATAATCATGATAAATACTATATTCATGGAATTATTTTTTCCTGAAAAAAAAATACATGTTTGTTTTCAGCAATTGAAATCTACTATATTCTGCGAATATTGCTACTTTGAAAATTTGAATACGTCTGTTTTAATCAAATAGCATGTTTTGTTTGTTTTAATATATATATTTTTTAATTTATGATTTAAAAAAAAAATGGATGATCGGAATATGTCTTAAACACTGTTGAATCCTGTAAATTAAAAAGAAGTGGTTTGGTTCAGAGGCGACAATATCGGTGAACAAAACCACTTGTTTTACCGGATTCAACATTGTGCAAGAAAATATTCATATATTATACCATTAATATTATAACATGTGTGTTGTAACAAATGCTTATCCTTGGATAGTGGACTTGACCTTTTACCTAAAAATCAAACGATCATCCTCTTTCCACTGTCCACCAATGAAGTTTCATGAAATTTGCTTTAGGTAAGAGGAAAAACTGTGTGGGCAATACTTTTCTTTTTCCGTTCATGGTAACGGACCTTTCAAGTACTGACTTCAAAATAAACAGGGATTATCATTTCACCAAAGGCAGTGGAAGTATGAAGTTTTATGAAATTAGCTTCAGAAAGTAATAAAGAGTTTGATTGCGGACACGATTTTTCATGATCAAGTCACTGTGGCGTTGACCTCATATTTATTGACCTCAATATTAATAGGGATCATACTCTTACCAAAGGCAGTCAAACCATGACGTTTGAATATATCAGGGTGATATTGACCTTTGACCTATTAACCTCAAAATCATTCATGAGATTTGCTTTCGGGAAAGTGGACTTAAGTTTACAATATTTTACATTATCATGTCACGGTGACAATGACCTTTGACCTAATGACCTCAAAATCAAAAGGCATCATTCTCTCACCAAATGCACTCAAACCATGAATTTTGCTTCTGGGGAAGTGGACAGTGCAGACAAGTTTTTTCATAATCATTATTGGGTCACGGAGCCCTTGACCTTCAATATTTGATATGCACATACTGATGCTTCGTACAAAGTTTCGTCAAAATCCAACAAGTAGCGCAGACAAGATTTGTGACGGACGAACGGAAAGGCCAAATATAATCTGTCTCACCTACCACTTTGTGGTGGAAGACATACTTATAAAGACAATATGTAAGTTCATATGTATACTTTATTAAGCAAATAATTGAGCGAACATTAACTTCAGCATTGACTCTGGACAGTGGTGTACATGGAGTCTTCTTCCACATGACGTGCAGACTGAAAGAAAAGAAAGACATAGAATAAAAAGTTAATATAAGTCGAGCAGAGTATTCAATTTGAATCAGGTGTTGCGAGGGGGTGGGGGGGGGGGGGGGGGGGGCTAGGGCATGTTTAGGGGAATGGGACAGTTTACAATTTAATTATTGTTTAACGCCTCATCAACACGTTGTTTAGGTTATTTCGAGCCGCCCCAAAGAGAGGAGGAAATATACATAGGCATCCAGGAACCCTGCCCTACGCTTGTTACCGATTAGATACCTATGGTTCTTTAACGTGCTTGTAGGACAGACTCCGATAAAAGGACCATCTGGTTTACGTTCCCATCAGACGAACGGGGCTAGCAGGACACATCGAAGTAACCCAGTGGCGCCAGTAAGAATTGAATCCGTGTTCACTGGATTCAAAGCCGATATGCTATAAACGTCCCTTGACCAAAACTGAGTAAATGACACAACATGGGGAGAAAACATTAATATACAACTATTTATTTTCTCTCTCAAAACCTGGTGATGCCCCTAGTTTTAGAAATAAAACATGATAAAATAGGGCAGTTGAGAAGACACTTTTGTAGATGTGTGGTCTGTTCTGATGTGAAAATGTGTAAAACAGACACAAGATTAGAAATTTGCTCTGTGTCCCTTTAATAAATTGGGGACCCATCACATAGACCATAATCATATTGTAATTAGTTGATGTTAAAGGGACACACGGCAATCTTGAAGTATTTATCAAGCTTTAACATAAGCATCTCCATTTGTTAACCTTGTAACATTTTAAATTTAAACCTGCTTGCATTAAAAGTTATTTTTGTCTTCGTTATTCTATCAAATATATTATAGGTGCACTATTATCAACAGTAAGTAATGTGTAAAACAATTTCTTCTGAACTATTCTAATAAATAATATTTATGATGCACAAATGCAAACTATGCAGAAAAATTAACCGAACTCCAGAGGTTTTAAACAAATAAAAACTGCCTAGTGTACCTTTAACACAACTTGTTTTCGCATGTATCCAGTACATGTAGTTTACACGAGCTCATATGACAATCACGCTGCATTATCACTGAAAACATTTTTTACTCTAACTTTGAACAGCACCGTGCAAGCATAACACAAGCTCCATTTAAAGAACTACACAAGTGCAAACAATTTTTTAAAAGGCTCTCACCTCCATATGATCCAATGGCATTTAATACCGCTTGATATTCTGAAGTCGTCAGTATCAATTCACTTAGAGCTGCTCAAGGTCACGATTCACATTTGAGGCCTTTCTGAAAACAACATCAATCCAATGTCAATGATCAAACAGACATAGTTTATCCTTTGTTATACATAATGTAACATATTTAAAAAAGAAAAGATAAAAGAAGAACTAAATTAAATAAAGCATGGATACTACTTGTGCTCAATAACACGGTTAATGTAATAAAACATCTCTCATCATTCATTATACATGTAAAATATAATGTAGCCTAACTGGAGATCCATTAAAATCATTGTTTCACTTTCACAGCATATTTCCAGCCCATGGAATAGTCATTTCTTTTGAGACACATTGGAGGCAAGCGTAGTAGCTCCACCTCCTTAAAGGCTTTTAAGTGAAGTGTACTTTCTCGAAACTGCGTTGTTTATTTCGCAACAGAAAGTATGTAATAAATGTAAATAAATGTCAATTCAAAATCACTTCCTTGCCTCAAAACTTTACTGTACATAAATATGAATCTGACCGATTTCAGTCAAATGTCTATGGCAGTTTACATTGTTTCAATGGTAGTTGTATCGGGTTATGTATTCACGAATGAAATTCGCGAGAAAATGGGAATAACATAACGATATAGAGACAACGCTAACAATTTACATTCATGCATCTGAGGGGTGGGGGTGGGGTGGGGGGGCGGGGTTCTAGTTTCCTTTCCCCTCCTTGTTTTCGGTATGCAAGTTCCATCTACCCCCACACCCCAATCTACCGTACTTGGGTGGGAGCGGGGTGCTGGGGACATTGATAGAATTTCTACTAGTAAATGTTTTATTCCACGAAACGTTCTACAGTTTACTGTACATCCAGTTACTGGAAAGATCGGAGTACACGAAAAATATGAACTTTCTATTAAACAGTATACGCCACTTTTTTAGGCACTATATTTGGCTAATGTCTAAATATGTACGATCTAAAAGTGGTGTGTACTGTTTATTAACAAACACATTTTAATGACAAAACAAATACCTTGATCATGAACCTCTAGCAGCAGACAGTAATCCCAAATCCAATTTGACCAACATGTCAATTTCACGTGTCAAGTTATGTCACGGTGACCTGTCAGTCACCAACACTGCATCGTGTTGACACATAATGGGACGTTATTTCGTCCGGTAAGGTATTAGTTTTTACATTATCTACGGTATGAAACACTGTACGCGTGTTGTTAGACTCCATAGGTTCCCGTAGTGCTCGCCGACGCAGCGCGCCCAATTTCGGGTGTAAAAAAATGGCGTCTGTTTTAATTGAAAATTCGTAAAATAGTCCGTAAAATACAAAGAAATAGTCCATGTTCGCGGAGTTAAAATGCGAACAGAACTGATATGTTATAGGTCCGTGGCGTTCCTACTGAACGTGTTCTGGAAGTTTGTATCACCTCGAGTAGGTAAATGCCAGATCAAGGATCACACTCGAGGCTCTGATCTAGCATTTACCTACGAGAGGTGATACAAACTTCCAGAAGACGTTACTCTAGTAATTTAATGATCCTTTTATTATATACCTCTTACACATCATTAACATAGAAATATTTGCATTGCTATTGCATACACATTTAATAAAGCATATTATTTCTCGATAAAGTGCAGCGGGAAAATGTATGTAGTTTTAAGGTGTTGATTATCATTGGTCTGACCTACTTGTTTTGTTTGTATGACGTAACGTCGACTTGACGTTCTCGAGCATTGTGGCGTAAAACTTGCTTGAATCATTGGAAAAACCGATGTTCTATTTTTAAGATAATGATACTAATTCTATTTTTAGTAGCATAGTGATAACCTGTAGTTTGATACAGGTTGTTGTATTCCATTTTAAGAAAATGAAGGTACTATGTATATATTATTGATAGGTATATAATAAAAGGAAATACGTAATGGGTATATTACACGGAATACAAGCAGTTCCATGTGATAAATATATCTATTTTATTTCGTTAATGTTCCTTATCCATGAAAAAATAGTAAGTGAAATATTCTTCCTAATCTCCTGTTCGCTATCAAAGATTAATTTGTTTGAGACAAATTTGCCGTGGACATATTTGATACACACGTTAGGTTCTATATATCCGCAGACACATTGACACGTTGCAGACATATTGGCACCCCACACTTATTCAACGAAAACAATGCATCTTGAAGCTACGTAGAAAGCGAGTTTTTTCTAATTCGTACTCGTGTAACCTGTTTTCTTTCCATGATTGTCATGTAAATGTTATTTACTATTACCTCTACACCTGAACAGAGAGAGGAACAAGTTAAGCCTTTCAGAAATGTATAAGCAGATCGCCAGTTGTAGACAAACACATGTCCTACATACAGTACATGTATAATTCAGTAGATAATGTAAGGCAGGTTGCTAACCTTTCTGCTACGTGTACAGTCTAGTATATACACGGTCCAACACAAAGTCCTATTCAGTACAGAAATTAAATAAATACTGAAAAGCCATAAGGCAGGTTGCTGACTCCAGTTGATACGGCGGTACAAGCAGTTTTATTCAGTAGATAATTTAAGGCAGGTTTCTATCTCCTCCGCTCCATGTACAACCTAGTGTTGACACGGTCCTGCACACGGTCTTATTCAGTAGAGAATGTAAGGCAGGTTTGTAACTCCGCTACATGTACAACCTAGTGTTGACACGGTCATGCACACAGTTTTATACAGTAATGAATGTAAGGCAGGTTTCTAACTCCGCTACATGTACAATCTATTGTTGACACGGTCCTACACGCAGTCTTATTCAGTAGAGAATGTAAAAAGTCGTGTTTCTAACTCCGCTACATGTTCAACCTAGTATTGTATTGGCACGGTCCTGCACGGTATAAATGTAAGGCACATTTCTGACTCCGCTGCATGTACAACCTAGTGTTGACATGGTCCTGCACACAGTCTTATTCAGTAGTCATGTGACATATTAACCCCGCAAATTGCAACACTTACAGGAAAGAGTTTGATAATTCAAGTGTTTATACCAGGAAGACTTTGGCACATGTCACAGTTATTATTCATATATATATAATGCTAAATGTGTTCTTTGCAATTTCATTATTTAGTTAGCAAATTATATGTTTCAATGTCGTCTTTTTATGGATGTAAATATTAACAAGACCTCGGTCTGAGGGTGTCTCGCCCACCACGGCAAACCGCATATGAAATGTGTTATTAAATGTGTGCCTAAATGATGTCCAATAATAAAAGCGAAGTAATCATAAGAAGTTAAGTCACTGTGGTTAAGTCATTTAACCAGAGTGTAGTTTTGGGAAAATAATGGAGAATATGACCTTGACCTTGGTATTTTTTGTCATCCAGCGATGTCCACCAATGCCAACTAGAGCTGTTGCCTTTTAAGGGCGACAAATAAACCCCACTACCAGTCCCCCCGCCCCAATTCCCCACCCTACTGTTTAAGTAAAGATGGAGTGGAATGGGATTTTCATGATCAGGTAATGGTGGCCTTGACCTTTGACCTATTGACCTCAAAACCAATAGAGGCCATCTTTTCATCACAGGCAGTCCACCTATTAAGTTTCATGAGATTTGATTCAGGGGAAGAGGAGTTATGGAGCGGACAATATTTTTCATTATCTGGTCCCGGTAACCTTGAGCTTTGACCTACTGACCTCAAAATCAATAGCCTATGAAGTTGCATGAACTTTGCTTTGCTTTAGGGGAAGAGGAGTTATGGAGCGGACAAGGTTTTTCATTATCGGATGCCGGTGACCTTGACCTTTGACCTACTGAATCGAAAGCAAAATATGGCCTTGACTTTGGTAATTTTAGCATTACGTGATGTCCCTTGACCTTACAAAGCATCTGACAAAGTTTCAGAATAAATCGAATAGCGGTTATTGAGATATAGTTGAATTAAAATGTGGCCGCCGCCGGAAAAGTGACTGCTATGTGGGCGAGCCAAAAAGTGAATTAAAAAATTTCAGAATGCCTGTGCCAAAGCAGCCTTGTAAAATCTGCATGAAGCAATGTAATACTGACTGCCTGCAGTGCCAAGGAAGTAATTTTTTACATAAGTATAAGCCAAGGTCCTAGTCACACCTCCACGCGGGGCCAGTTGGAAACACTATGACATGTAGTGGCTAACGTGGCAGGCCGTTTCTTATTATAATCCATATATATTTGTATGTGTTCTTATTATTATCATCGATTAAATTATCAATTGTTCTTATTATTATTATCCATTATAGTATTATTGGCTAATTATTACTATACCATATATTTTATTTGTTAGGTATTATTTTCTTTCTTTCTTTCGTTACTGCCTAAGTCCAGTCTGTATTAGACTATAATTGCAGGTGGTGGCTTGATTAATATGTAAAAAGAAAGCTACAACATAAAATTATTAAAATTCATTTTCGTAGTAAATATACATTGAATACATTGAATTACTTCAATTTTCTCAAAACAAATAATTATTTCTGCAAAAACACTGAAGTCTATGATAATAATATCATGTAAAATATAAAATAAAAAATGGCAAGAAAACATCCCGGACGAATTATCCCGGTCGAAACATCGCTGGCACGAAACATCCCTGGCACGAACACGTTTTGGCACGAAATGACCCGGAGCCGTTTGGACTCAGGCGCGTAGCCAGGCATACGCCCGTACGCCCGGGCGTACGCCTCTTGGAAAAAAATGAGAAAACATAGTGCCACAAAAATGCAATAAAATCTGAAGCCTGACTAGGGTGAGACCCATCATTAGAAATTTATAAACATATAAATATCAAAGTTATCAAAACAGATGCCATAAAATGGAAATTTCAATCTAAGATATTCATTTTTCGCAACTATATAATTTATTTATCAATCAATAAAAGCCATCATTTTCAGTCCAAAAACGTCAAAAGCAACGTGCGGACGCTTAGGGCTTCGCCCCCGGACCTCCCAACAACCGCTCCTTGGACCCCAATATACGGGCGTATCCTCCAAAACGGCCTAGCTACGCCCCTACGTTTGGTTGCTAACTCCTCCGCTACATGTACAACCTAGTGTTTGTGACCTGCTTTTTTACTGAATTAGTTTGTGATGTACTTTTTGAATCACGTTTGCCTTGTAACCACACAGTCCTATTCAGTACAGAAAATAAATACATACTGAAACCCGTAAGGCAGGTTGCTGACTCCTCCAAAGAGAAAGTGAGGCAGGTTGTTAACTCCTCCGCTACATGTACAATCTATTGTGTACACGGTCCTACCCTCAGTCGTATTCCGTAGAGAATGTAAGTCAGGTTGCTAACTCCTCCGCTACATGTACAACCTAGTGTTGACACGGTACTGCATACAGTCTTATTCAGTAGAGAATGTAAGGCAGGTTGCTAACTCCTCCGCTACATGTACAACCTAGTGTTGACACGTTGCTGCACACAGTCTTATTCAGTAGAGAATGTAAGGTTTGGTTGCTGACTCCTCCGCTACATGTACAACCTAGTGTTTATGATGTGGTTTTTTACTGCATGTGTTTGTGTACTTGTTTACGTTTGCGTTGCAAACACACAGTCCTATTCAGTACAGAAAGTAAATAAATACTGAAAAGCCGTGAGGCAGGTTGCTGACTCCTCCAAAGAGTTGACACGGCCGTACAAACAGTTTTATTCAGTAGATAATGTAAGGCAGGTTGCTGACTCCTACAAAGAGTTGACACGGCCGTACAAACAGTTTTATTCAGTAGATAATGTAAGGCAGGTTGCTAACTCCCCCGCTACATGTACAACCTAGTGTTGACACGGTCCTTCACACAGTTTTATTCAGTAGAGAATGTAAGGCAGGTTGCTGTCTCCTCCGCTACTTGTACAACCTAGTGTTGACACGATCCTGCACATTTTTATTCAGTAGAGAATGTAAGGCAGGTTGCTATCTCCTCAGTGTTAATACGGTCCTTGACACAGTTTTATTCAGTAGATAATGTAAGGCAGGTTGCCGACTCCTCCGCTACATGTACAGCCTAGTGTTGACTCGGTCCAGCACAAAGTTTTATTCAGTAGGGAATGTAAGACAGGTTTGTAATTCCGCTACATGTACAACCTAGTGTTGACACGGTCCTGCACACGGTCTTATTCAGTAGATAATGTTAGGCAGGTTTCTAACTCCTCCGTTACATGTACAACCTTGTGTTGGCACGGTCCTGCACACAGTCTTATTCAGTAGATAATTTAAGGTTTGGTTGCTAACGCCTCCGCTACATGTACAACCTAGTGTTGACACGGTGCTGCACACAATCTTATTCAGTAGAGAATGTAAGGTTTGGTTGCTGACTCCTCCGCTACATGTACAACCTAGTGTTTATGATGTGGTTTTTTACTGCATGTGTTTGTGTACTTGTTTACGTTTGCCTTGCGAACACACAGTCTTATTCAGTACAGAAAGTAAATAAATACTGGAAAGCCGTGAGGCAGGTTGCTGACTCCTCCAAAGAGTTGACACGGCCGTACAAACAATTTTATTCAGTAGATAATGCAAGGCAGGTTGCTAACTCCCTCGCTACATGTACAACCTAGTGTTGACACGGTATATTTTGAATAAATGCGGTTGTCCGAATATTTTTCGAAAGCAATACCAATGTCCGAATATTTCCGAAAGAAATGCCGATGTCCGAGGGAATGCCGATGTCAGCATATTTTCCGAAGAAATGCCGATGTCCGAATATATTCCGAAAGTAATACCGATGTCCGAATATTTTCCGAAGGAAATTCCGATGTCAGGATATTTTCCGAACTATTGCAGATGCCTGAATGTTTTCTGAAGAAATACATATTCGGACAATTTTGTCCGAAGAAATCGGAAAGCCGAAGACTTTCCGAGGAAAATGAATTTGTCCGTGGAATTTCTTTGTTATTTTTTTCCGAAGTCCGAATTATTTTCTATTAAAACCTATGTCCATTACTCCGAAGACCGGAATTCCGAATTTATTCCGCGGCTTTTTTTCGGAATTCCGCGGAAATAATAGAGACGGGTTCCGTGATATTTTCAAGACGTTTAGGATGTGGTCCGCCGACTCTGTCTCAGAAATGTTTCTGTTTTTTATTTATTAAAACTAGTAATTAAATTAACTTAAAGTAGCTATCCAGCCAACAACAGCCAACGTTTACAACGTATGTACATCGTTTCTGAAACTGAAGACGATAAAACGACGGATTTCACGCGCCAAGACGACATTTGAAAGGCGCCAAGATGACAAATAAATGTAGCGCATTGTTGTCTTTTCGTCTTGGCGACCGACAGAACGACAAAACAACAAAACGAAAAGACGACAAATGCTGTATTTGTCGTCTTGTCATCTTGTCGTCTTTTCACCTTCTGGTAGACATGCGCACTGTTATTAATTAAAGCCAAAGTGTCCGAACAAAGTTGTGTATTTATACATGCAAATCATATTTTAAAAACTATTTAGATACCTCTGCAAATGATATTGGCCCAATTATTTTCCACAGTTGGTTTGATGTTGGCCCAACTTAACATTATTGCCACAGATCATTGGCCCCACAATAAGCCAACATATTGAGCCAACGTGGAAACGATGAGCAGAATCAAATGGGCCCAACGTAAAAGACCAACATCGGGCCAAAAGTGTTCCATGATATTGGCCCAACTATTTTCCACAGTTGGTTTGATGTTGGCCCAACTTAACATTATTGCCATAAGTCATTGGCCCAACAATAAACCAACATGTTGGGCCAACGTGGAAACGATCATCAGAATCAAATGGGCCTAACATAAAAGACCAACATCGGGCCAACAGTGTTTCATAATATTGGCCCAACTATTTTTCAACATGAAATCACTGTTGGCCTAATGTTGGCCCAATTGTTTATTATTATCACAAGGCATTGGCCCAACAATAAACCAACATGTAGGACCAACATGGAAACGATGAGCAGAATCAAATAGGCCCAAAGTAAAAGACCAATGCAGGGCCAATGCAAGTGATGATAGAGCCCAACTAAACATGTCCTATGCAATGTACTATGTTGGTTATTAGATAAACATCCAATTTATGTTAGTGACCGTATGTTGTACACTTGTTATTTATGGCTAAGCATATTTGAGCATGGGCTTTCTAAAACCACACTCCCTTCCATCCTCAACCCGACTGAGTGTTTAATGTATATGTTTCAGTGTTGTTTTGTTTATTCTTACACAATAACTACGACGCACGCTGCCCACCTTCCCACCCACCCACCCATCACCAAGAGGGGTGAGGGGACGCGGTGCACAATCCTTTTTTTTCTTAAAATAGTTACAATCCTCATTCATTTTTGTTACGTGGGCAAGGGTGTTAGTGGCTGCTGGTGGATGCCCATTTTTTAAAGTAGCTATCCCGCCAACAACAGCCACATTTTACAACATATGTACACCGTTTCTAAACCTACTGACGACGAAGTCGATATATAACTTACATACTTTGAACATACTTTGAAAACTCCATAGACACAATATAAAACCAGCCACGCCAAACTCCAACACTTGAGCGTTGAATTAAGAGTTGCCAACTCATAATTCATTTTACGGATATTCTATTTTAGAGAGACTTTTAAACTTAGTTTGGACTATGAACATTGGATTTACCTGAAATGTTCCAATTTGATTAACTACACATTTTATTTTACACTATATATTGTTGAAGCCATGGCCAGCTTATTCCAATAAATATAAACTAGTAACATTTTGTTTTATTTGTAACCCATCCTAAATAATGGGATTTGTTCTACTAGGGAACAAATACTAATTATTTCAGGGGGTGGAAATCGGCGGTTATTATGAACGTGTAGTTCTAACGCGTACGCCTGTCCTCTTTGCAGTGACCGCCAATTGGTCAGTATCGATATCGATCTGTTTTTGTGCTCTAAAAATCGGTATTTAATTGTTATCTCCAAACTAACCCACCCACCCTACCCTGAGTTTGTCGTTTATATTGTATGGTACCAGTGTCTTTGGCTTGTCCTGTATATATTTCAGTGAAAAGCATGAGGAGATGAGATGCCTAGTGGTCTGTCGTCGTCGTCATGGCTGCATCCGAATCTCGTTTGTGGTGCTATACATTGTTGCAATCTTTGGGGATACAGCTACAAGAAGTTTTCAAGTACTACTATTGGTGGTGCGAGACGTTGTGGTATCGATGCATGAGGAGATGAGATGCCTAGTGGTCTGTCGTCGTCGTCATGGCTTCATCCGGATCTCGTTTGCGGTGGTCCAGATTGGTGCAATCTTTGGGGATACACCTACACGAAGTTTTCAAATACTTCTATTGACGGTGCAAGGCGTTGTGGTATGGGAACGTGAAGAACTTTAAAATCATCTATGAACTTTGTGTCGCGGTATTTCGCGGACACAGCATAGTGTAGTTAAACTATTCTAAGAACGTTGTTATTTTCTATGCTAGAAGTTTTATATTTTAAGACTTATCTTTGTGAACATCTGTTCCCAGGGTTTACACTGTGCAGTATTCTAAGAACTTTGTTATTTTCTATGCAAGAAGTTTTTAATTTTAACACTTGTCTTTGTGAACATCTGTTCCCAGGGTTTACACTTTTAAACTTAGTTTGGACTATGAACATTGGATTTACCTGAAATGTTCCAATTTGATTAACTACACATTTTATTTTACACTATATATTGTTGAAGCCATGGCCAGTTTATTCAAATAAATATAAACTAGTAACATTTTGTTTTATTTGTAACCCATCTTAAATAATTGCTAAAAGTACATGTTTCTTTGTTGTTCAGATGGCGAGTCGCCCGTCGTCGTCATCCGTTAACTTTTGCTTTGTGAACACGATAGGGCCTTCCTTTAATCGGATCTTTACCAGACTTTGCAGTGGTCTTTACATCAATGAAAGCTCGGACAAATTGGAAAACCAGCCAGGTCGGATTAATATCGCCAGGGTTATGGCCCTTGATTTGCTAAAAAAAATGCCATATTCTGCCTTGTGAACACTCTAGCACCTTCATTTTTTATTTGATCTTTACCAGATTGTTAATATCAATGAAAGCTAGGACAAGTTCGAAAACCAGCCAGGTCGGATTAATATCACCAGGGTTATGACCATTGATTTGCCAAAAAATGCCATATTCTGCCTTGTGAATACTCTAGCACCTTCATTTATTATTTGATCTTTACCAGATTGTTAATATCAATGAAAGCTAGGACAAGTTCGAAAACCAGCCGGATCGGACGAGTAACACCAGACGTATGGCCCTTGATTTTCTTAAATATGCAATATTCTATATTGGGAGCATGAGATCGTGTTTTTTCTTTGCTTTTTATGTTATTTTATGTACCAAGAAGGGGTTGCAGTCATGTGTGGTGTTTTCCTAATATATGCCCAATAATGTCTCGGAATATAGCTTCACCCATTGGGGCCTTCTATGGAGTAATCGGGTCAAAAGTCACAAAAATGCATAGCTTGTCAATTTGGTATAGTCATTTATGTACTCGAAGCACAACATATATAAAACGGGTTTTGACCTCTGCATAAAGGGGTCCTCTACAGGGTACAACCTGGGAACTTTACTATTAGAGTTTCCGCGTTGTGACGCTAACTTATGCTATACCCTTTGAGGTTTCAAGTTCATGTGTTGTGTATTTCTTAGTTAAGGATGTGTTGATGCACAATAAGTTTTCATGTTTTGGCTACATCCGCTAGGGGCCCCATAGGGGGTAATCGAGCAAAACAACACATAACATTGCATATCTTGTCCAAATGTGAATGCATTTGATTCTAATTTGGTATGGTCATTTAGGGACTCGAGGAACAACATATATAAAACGGGTTTTGTCCTTCTGCGTAAAGGGGTCCCTCTAAATGTATTTGTTGGACTACCATTTTGCTCAATGCAGGCCCACTTCCTCCCTCCCCCACGCCACATCCACAGACCCTGTATCAGGCCCTCTTGGGCCTCTTGTTTCTTTAAAAATACCATAAATCCTCATCCATGTTTTCGTGAGGGTTAGGGCGGGGTAGGGTGGACCCTTTTTTAATGTTCATGATTGTGTGCTGTTAGTTGTGTTTATTCTTATACAGTAACTATGGTAAACTGCCATCCTTCCCACCCACCAATGGTTTTACGTGTTAACTTCAAAATGCTCTTTAACCTCATTATTGGTGGTACGGTTTGGGGTACACGTTCATAGGTATGTAGTGCATGACTCTGCCTATCTCTATAACCAACCCACCTTCTCTCCAACAGTACCTTGTGCCTACATATGACACTTTTATGCTTTGTTTATTTTATTTTATTGTTCAATGGTACACAGGGCACACCTTGTTCCATGGCAATCATCACTCACTCTCTCCGTACCATCACCAGCTCCCCCATTATTATCGTTTTAACATATTCCTGTCATGTAGATAGATGTGTGTATCATGTACGCAGGGACGTAGCTACCTGTAAGCAAAGTACGCAGCTGCATACACAATGCGAAACATAGAAAATAAAAAAGATCAACGACGGTGTATACAGGAATAATTTTATTTTTTTATTCGATTTTCCACAAAAACTTAGAAAATTCAGGCTAAATAATTAACTACAGTATTAAAAAATATTCCCAAAATGAACCACATAGTATTTAAGAATAAAAAATATATGGGGATGCAAAGTCCAAACAAGTTGATGAAGTTGATGAAGGTCATTCATATTGACATAGTTCCGGTTTTACGGTGTTGCTGTCATGAAGATGTACGTGTGTATGAAGTTTGAACGCTGTATGGTGTTTGGTATCTGAGTAATAGACTTATTCAAAAACGTGAATTAGCAAAGAGAGAAAAAAGGTCAAGGTCATTAATATTGATCGTTTGTTTGCAGAAACTTTCCGACATGAATATGTTAACAAGTTTAATGTGTTAACATCTTTATTTTGCAAACTGCTTCTTATAGATGCCTCTAGGTTTTGTAGTGACTATAACCATCATACGTTCGGTGAGATAATTATACATTATACTTATTATTTTTATTTTTTTAAAGAATGTTTGACAATTGTAGAATCGTGTATGCACAATATCTTGTTTAGGTTGCACACTTGACATTACCTGACGGTAACACTGTCGCCACTTTTAGTTATGTTACGTGTGAAGTTTGAAATCTCTACGATCTCTGTTGTCTGAAAAATGGACTTAACTTAAAACTTGAAAGTAAAACTTTTATGTTCTTAAATGTAAATTAACAAAGTGCGAACAGTAGGTGAAGGTCGTTCATTAAACCTAAGTATATTGATGTGTGTGGCACCCATAAACGTACAAACTTTTCCAAAAGTACTTTTTAAAAGTAAGACGAGTTTCACATTTTGTCGGTAAAGGTAACACAGTTGGTAAAAGTAAAAATGTAAGTTTGTAAAAATATAACAAATAATCTGCTGTAGCTATGTCATAGTATATGGATTCCGGTGTCTGAGAAATGGGACGTGAATGGAAAGCTTTCTTTCGGGGCGGACGAAACGAACTGACGGACGGACGGTTAGCACTATATGCCCGCCCCACTTACGTGGTAACACTGAAGTTGTTGTGATATAAACTTCGACCATAGATGACCGTATGTTAAGTCCATGAACTAAATTATTTCATGCTTTTTTCTACGTTTTTGATTTGTGTAACGACCCTTCCTATCACGACATAATAAAATCACGTGTGAGCTTACTAGTATACGGATTGATGGAATAGTTAGTACCTTTGGTATATATATATATATGTGTTTTTATAACAGTATTGGTGTATTTTCTTTGGATATCTCTATTAATATAAATATCAGTATTTTGGAATAACGATATACATTTACAGGTATACAGTAACAAAAGCCGCCATTTTATGATAAAATCATTCTACTTTCGGTTTTGAATGCAGAATATTCCTGATTTGGAGTATGTCATCAATAACTGCGTTGTTTTGATCGCTATAATAATACATGGCTGAAGCTGTTAATCGTTTGAATATGTATGTTTATGTGATAGTTGTATGTACTAATAAGTCGTTTAATACCGTAGGGGCTCACCAAGGGGCAAATGCATTTTTAATCAATTAAAATAGAAGTATGATTGAAAAGGTGTATGTAAATAAAATAATGCTTGTATGAGCTTTAAACATATGTGTCTTAAAGAATCAACATCAAACATGTTAAAGAAGATATGCAATTAAAAACGAAAGTAATATGTGAAGGTATAGTATATGAGGGGCGTTAAGAAATTAACATATATAGTATGCAACAACATGTACCTGGTCTTGACGGAACGTTCAACAAGATGTACACTATTTAGAATTAAAACCAGTTAATCATGTTAATTGTATATATCTGTATTCATAACGCCTATATATATTGCTATAATCATGCGAAGAATACAATTATTGTTGCGCGATTGTTAATTAACTGTTCAGCATAGACTTGCGCATAAACGTTTACATAAAATGGTCTCCACCTTATTTACTTAACTAGTTCTGTTTTCAGATTATCGAGCGAATGCACACATTTAATAAAACAACGATTAATAACTATTAATAAATATAACAATATTGTGATTTAATCATTTCCCCAGGGCTTACTGTGGTGCAATGACCTTAAAACAATTTTAAAAAATTACTAAAGGTATAGTATATGAGGGGCGTTAAGAACTAAAACGTACCCTAATTAGAATGCATGATAATACATGTCTGTTTTAGAAAGTTGAGATACGTGTTTATCTCAATGACAAAATACGGAGTGCTTGCTTCCTTTCATAGTTTTGAAATAGTGCATGTGTAAACCTAAAAGAGAAGAAATCCAACATCACTAATGTAACATGTTTTCATTTTAACTTTCGTTATACCCACTATTATTGCATACACATTTACAAGCTCCGTTTACTTTTAATGTAACAGGAAACGTCAATATACGTTCATATTGACGTGTAGTGAGGTCATATTGCGTGTGTAATGTATGCTCGTTCGTGATTGGTGCAATTTTATGTTCATGTCAAAGAAAGTATGTCACGCGATGTAAGCAATGTTGATTTCATTGTGAAAATTTCCACGATAGAGGTGGGGGTGGGGAGGGTAACATAGAATTGACTAAAACAACAAAGAAATATGTAAAAAAAAAAAAGGGGGGGGGGGGGTGGGGGGGGGGGGGAAGCAACACAGAAATATGAAAAAAAATATAAAAAAAATCTTTCAAGTGGGGGTGGGATTGGGGCAGCGGTGGGGAGAGGCAGGAGTGGGTTGGGGGCAGGGGGAGGGTGCCACATATATGTGTAAGAATTGACTAAAACAACAAAGAAATATGTGTAAAAAAAAATAGTTTCAAGTGGGGGTGGGGTGCGGGGGAAGAGGCGGGCGTGGGTTGGGCGCAACATATATGTGTAAGAATTGACTCAAACAACAAAGAAATATTGTAAAAAATAAAAAAATAAAAAGAGTTTCAAGTGTGTGTGTGTCTGTGGGGGGAAGGGGGGGAAGGTTGCAACATATATGTGTAAGAATTGACTAAAACAACAAAGAAACATGTCAAAAAAAAAAAAAAAAAAAAATCAAGTGGGGGGGGGGGGGGGGGGGGTGAAAGGCGGGGTGGGGGGGCAGCAACATAATTAAAAAAAAAAAGTTTCAAGTGGGGGTGATGTTGGGGGTGGGGGTGGGGGGTGGAGCGGGGTTGAGAGGCAGGAGTGGGTAGGGTGGGGGAGGGGGCAACATATATGTAATGTGTAAGAATTGACTAAAACAACAAAGAAATATGTATAAAAATAAAAAATCAAGTCTGGAAGGGTGGGAGGGGTGGGAGGGGAGGGGGTGGGGAGGGGGGAGGGTTGCAACATATATGTGTAAGAATTGACTAAAACAAGACAGAAATATGAAAAAAAAAAAAAAAGGTGTGGAGGCGAGTGGGGGCGGGGGTAGGGGGGTGGGGAGGAGGGAGCCCATGCCCCAATATGGGGCATGAAGCTAATGGCCAAATTTGGTTGTGGTAGGACAAGAAATGTAAGAGATATAGACCTGTAAACACAGCTTACACGCAAAATTTGATGTGAAACAGACATACTTTGGGTTCCATGGGAGCCCATTGGTTACAGGAACCAAAATTGCTTATGGTGGCCTTAAGATAATGCTACAAGGAAGCCCATGAACACATTTGGTTGTGCTAGGATAAGAAATGTAAGAGATATAGACTTGTAAACACAGCTTACCCGCAAACCTTGATGTGGGACGCCGACGCCGACGCCAACGCCGACGCCGACCCCGGGGTGATTACATAAGCTCTCTTATTCTTCGAATAGTCGAGCTAAAAACGCTTTCAAAAATGAAGCTGAAACGTGTAGAGGTATCACATTATTATGCTGTCTAGGTAAATTATTTACATGAGTATTAAACAACAGACTGACAAAACTGGGCAGAACAATATAACGTTTATATAGAAGCCCAAGCCGGGTTTAGAGCAAATATGTATACTATGGACAATATGTTTGTGTTCATGGACTTATATCGCATATACTTAATCAGGGAAAGTAATTATATTGTGCTTTCGTAGATTTTACCAAAGCGTTTGATTACGTTGTGCGTGATAATTTATGGTATAAACTTATTAAACTTGGAATCCGTGGTAAAATGTTGAATATCATCAAGCCTATGTATACATCAGTTAAATCAAGAGTTAAGCATTGTGGTTAATTAAGTAACCAATTTAATTGTACATTGGGAGTAGGGCAAGGTGAGGGTCTTCCCCCTTTCCTATTTTCAATGTTTTTAAATGATATAGAAGATCAATTCTTAAGTAGCGGTATAGAAGGTATAGAAGTTAATATGTTTAAGATACTTCTTATTTTATATGCTGATGACGTAGTACTTTTTGGTAACTCTGCCGAAGAACTTCAGTCTGGATTACATTTGTTATCAGAGTATTGTGAAAAAATGGAAATTAAAAGTAAACTCGGCAAAAACAAAAGTAATGATTTTAAGATGATTTTTTTTTTGTCATTTTACTCTAATAGTAATAATTATAGGTTATTTAACATGGTTCTGTACAATACGGAGATATATTTGGACGAGTACACAGCTGGAAAAGTCATATTGGACGAGCCGTTAGGCGAGTCCAATATGATTTTTTCCAGCTGTGTACGAGTCCAAATATATCCCGTATTGTACAGAACCATGTTAAGTAACCTTTTTATTCTATACCTTTATTTTAACCAATCATTTATAATTCGGATATAACTTTCGTTTGTTTCATGCTTTCAAGCAAGTCGCTATGAACATCGAAAGCACAATTGCATGTAGGTCTATGTATTTTATATATTGTGTTCGACATGGCTTACTCTCAAGCTTTATTTGCTTGAAAGAATGCCCATTTCTCCGTTGTCAACAGTGATTAAATACTACCGAAGGTCAGTTTCAAACAATGATATATTATGCTAGTTTTTTGTGTTTTTTTTTTGTTATAAAGGAAAATTAAATAAAAATATGTGCAATAGATAGGTTTTCATTACTTGACAACAATTTATGGTTAGGTAATGACAGAAGCCTGTCGGTTCTGATTTTTATTCGGACCTTTTCACGCGTTTCGGTCTTTATCATAGGTTTAACATGGAACCTGTGAAGCGTACAATACGAACAAAATACGGGATATTTTGTACGCGCGTGCGTCCCGATACGGAAATATATTGTACGGTCACATGACTCGAAAGAGCGTCTACGATTGGATGTATAAATTAGGTATAGAATAATATTGTATATTGTAATAATAACAGCTTAATATTGTAAACAAATTTACGTATTTAGGTATAGTTTTTGCCCCTGGTGGATCTTTTGCGGAAGCTCAAACAACTCTTGCTGGACAAGCTCAAAAGGCTATTTTTGCTTTAAATAAATACTTACATAAATTTACATTTATTACACCTAAACACAAATTAGATCTCTTTGACAAATTAGTAACACCCATTTTGAACTATGGCAGTGAAATATGGGGGTTTATGCAGGCTTCTAAAATTGAAACGGTGCATTTACAATTTTGTAAACGACTTTTAGGTGTTAAAAAGACTACTCAAAATGATTTTATTTACGGGGAAATTATATGTAAACTTAGTATACAAAATTATGTTAACAGATGTTGAGCGCTCTCCTAATAAGGTAAATTGGGTATCTCTGTTACAGAACTTGTTAGCATATCTAGGATTTTTTGAAGCTTGGGTTAATCAAAATGTTTCGGGAGAGGTCTTACATAGGAATTGCCTGTTGTCCAATCCCATTCATTACTTGAATAACATATTGTTTAAATTAATCAAAATGTTGGAAACCAAAAAGCATTTTTGTCAATGATTAAATAGAGGTTAAACGATAATTTCATACAAAACTGGCATGAACGATTACAAAATTCTAGTAGAGCAATTTGCTACAGAAATATAGCTGATTTTAATTTACAACCATATATCAATAACATAAATATATCTAAATTTTGTAACGCTTTAGCAAAATTATCATCGCATAGACTGGTGATCGAGGCTGGTAGATGGACCAGACCAAATAGTACCCCTTTACAAGAGAGAAAGTGTAGAGTTTGCAATATATTAGAAAACGAATACCACTTTGTATTTGAATGTAGTCTTCATGACGAATTAAGAAAACAATTTATAGCTAGATATTACTGTGACAGACCGAACATGTTTAAATTCATTGAATTGATAACATCGGAAAACAAAACATGTAGTCGTAAACTAAGTGAATTTATTTTTAAGGCTTTCAAATTAAGAAATGAGAGCCTATATGCAAATGCACCAACACAATAATTGTTTCAATAAAAATAGTCAAATGTTACATGGTCATTAGTTATACCACAGTGATTCACTATTTTCTCGTACTTGTTTGTATATAACTGAACATTGCGTGCACTACCGGTAGAAGGCTATTCTTATTTTGTAAACGCATGTGAACGCGTTTACGCAGTGTTAGGAGTCAATAAATATCTAAACTTTTTTGAAATTACCTAACAAGATTACAATTATAGAACTAACTCAACGAATTAGGCCAGTTTTCGTAGATTGTGTTTTTATTTTTATTTGATCAAGCTCTTCAGTTAAAAAAATTGATATAGAATATGACTGTATTTCTCAAACCACTAGTGCACTATCTTTGTTAACACCTTGTCATTACGCATGGTTGCATAAAAGCTGGTAATCGTTGTATTATGTTTTAATAATTGTTCATATAATTTATGTGTATATGTACCAATTACTGCACTGTTGCCATGTTATACTTTGTATTTGTATCCTCACGGGCTTTATAGCCTATTGGCAATTGAAAATAGAAATATCTAATAAAAAAAAATTCTATATCCCAATACAAATCTAATAACCTATAATTCTTGGTTTTACAGAGACGTTGAAAACATCTGCGACTTGAAGGGATACATACACACGCTGGTGATGATGACGTCATCAGTTAGTGACAAGAAGGGAAGAGTGTTGGTTGCGGCAATAGACTTCGGTACCACATTCAGCGGATATGCTTTCTCCTTCAAGGACGAATATGAAACGAACCCGGGCAAGGTGTCTTGCAATTTGAAATGGGACTCCGGTAATTCCCTTCTCTCCATGAAGGCACCGACATGTGCCCTCTTTGATGAAAATAAACAGTTCCATAGTTTTGGCTACCAAGCAGAGAATAAATATTCAGAGCTAGCGTTAGATGAAGAACATAAAAATTGGCATTTCTTCAAAAAGTTTAAGATGAAATTGCACGACAAAAAGGTGTGTATATTTGTTTCATTTTTTGTTTACATGTCTGCCCGTCCGTCCGTCCGTCCGTCCACCCATCCATCCATCCATCCATCCATCTCCATTTCTCTTGTATTAGTAATAAGAGTAAGTAATAAGAGGCTATCGACCTATCTATAGATCGATCTATCTACCGACTGACCTATCTACCTACCGATCTATCTACCGACCGACCCATCTATAGACCGACCTATCTATAGACAGACCTATCTACCGACCGACCTATCTATAGACCGACCTATCTACCGACCGACCCATCTATAGACCGACCTATCTATAGACCGACCTATCTACCGACCGACCCATCTATAGACCGACCTATCTATAGACAGACCTATCTACCGACCGACCTATCTACCGACCGACCCATCTATAGACCGACCTATCTATAGACAGACCTATCTACCGACCGACCTATCTACCGACCGACCTATCTATAGACCGACCTATATGCTATAGACAGAACTATCTACCGACCGACCTATCTATAGACCGATCTATCTACCGACCGACCCATCTATAGACCGACCTATCTATAGACCGACCTATATGCTATAGACAGAACTATCTACCGACCGACCTATTTATAGACAGGCCTATCTACCGACCGATTTATTTATAATAGTGTGTAACCATTATAATTATGTATATTTAAGTGTAAAGTTATTGTTTAACTAACTATGCTCCACTGGGAAACTTTGGTTTAAACATATTTTATTTTTCAATGGTTTACAACATTTCATAATTATATACATTGTACTCATATTAAAGGATTAGAACGAAAGCAAACTGCTTATAGAATTCTCCTCCTGGTAAACTTTGAGCACATGTTTAGCATTCGTATCAGAGCAGAAACGGCGTTGGTTGAGCAGAGCCTGGCTTTACATTTGGGTAGGATTTCACATTTCCTTAAATAAAATATCGATTAAGTTCCGATGTTTTCAGCAAATGTGATGTTACCGTAAAGATCGGAGTGTGATATTGACCTATCTTACACGACACAGTATTTTATTGATAGCGGTATATTTCAGGAAAATGTCGTATTTGAGTCAGCAGTTATATGCTGTACGATGTCAGAGCGGGAAAAATCAGCCCATTGAACACAATGCAAGATAGGCTATTTTTGGAGATCAGTCACAAGTTCCATAACGTTCGTTCGCTTAAATACACTTTTAATTCTTGAATTAAACGCATTTGGCTCGCAACCGGTCTCATATCTGGAATAAAACACCGATTCAGTTTTTCAACATTTCGATTCATTCATTCACACTATGCGCATTTTGAAATAAACATCTGCCAAAACAACATCTCTACATATACCCTGTGCTCATACTTTCCAAAGAAATAGTCCTGACAAACACAGTAAATACTTACAATTCATGACAACATACATAATACTTTAACACCAGGTTAGATTTAACAATGAAATAAAAACTAATCTTGGGAAAAACACATGCAACTTTGGATTTTTTCATGAAACTATTTTAGCATCCTACGACCCAGAAGTACTTCCTGACTGGTCCGACACGGTACATACTTATGTAAGTGTAAAATTTAGTTTTGGCGATATTGTTCTTGAGCAGTTTGTTGCACTATTGTGTTTCAAGTCCCAAAAACCAGGTTTTGATCTCGCACAAAATAAACACGCTGGAAATAAGTTATTCCTTATCTGACATAGATTGTTATGCATGTGATACACAATTTATCGAGAGATTGAACATAATATTATGCAGCTTCATCTTATTTAAATGTGTTGTTGGAACGAAGCGTTGCTTTAAATAACACATTCAGTTGCATTTGTGATTGGTATCTGACGTTTAAAATGGCCTCTCAACGGATAACGTGTTTTTTTCTGGCGTTTAAAATGACGTCTTTAACGTACTGACGACAGAGGCATATTGCTAGGGATTTTAATACTCCCCCCAATAAACAGTCAGGATTGAGTAAACCCTGTTAGATTGTAGAATGAATGAATTCAGTATACTACAATGTAAACCAGTGTAATATGTAGTCAGTTGTTTGAATTCTCTATAGAATATATAGAACAACTGGGAACATTATTTTAAAATAAATACCTCCCAGAACAATCCATATGTATATGTAACTGACCGGAAGACGCTCAAATATGATATATAAAAGTTTCTAGAAAGTTCTCGATAGATACAAATAACATATGTTCATATCAATAAAACCAAAACAGTTCCCTAAAACAAATTCTATTTTCACGTTTAATCATTTATCTACACTTTCAAGTATACACATAAGGGGACACTCTTTTAACGAGGGTTGACATTATTAAAGAGAATACAATACTACAATTATTAGTTAAACATGCATTCATATAAACAACAGAACTATACTTATAGGTTATTAGATTGGTATTTGGATACACGAGTTTTTGCGCGTATACGTTGAAGAACGAGTGCATATATCCCAATACAAATCAAATAACATTTTTATTGCATACACATTTTTAATATAAAAACGAATAATTAGAACAATACAATTGGTTATACATTTAATTTTCGTCAAAAACATTTATTTGAAACAATCATACTGTCGTAACATCGTGGACAGTTTTCAGAATGTTTATATCACATGACAAACTTCCTTTGACATAAACTGCAAATTTCACCAATCCCTAACGAGTATGCAAAATAATAGTTCCAGTCAATATGCGTCAATATGCAGTAAATATATTTGTGTATTTCATTGTTGTGGTGTTAATATGAATGCATCATATATATAAACAAATTATGTATACCATTAGCTTCGGCGTGATATTGAAATAGAAGATGACGCAGGGAGAAAGATGCCGGCAAACTTAGTGTTCGGAGAAATCATTAAATATCTGAAGAACCACCTTCTGCAAGCACTAGAGCAACGCGGAACGATGGTTAACAACGATACTGACATACACTGGGTGTTAACAGTTCCGGCCATATGGTCAGATTCAGCAAAACAATTCATGAGAGAGGCAGCATATTTGGTAAGAATGTACCTACATTTCACTGAGCTTACCTTTAGTTATATTATAAAGATGCAAATATGGTGTTAAACGTGTTGCTATAGTTCAGTCGAAAACATTATACCAGCTTTTAAAATGTTCCCAGTTACCACTAACACACCCAGAGCTTCTAGAGGGTGCTTATCTTGGGATAATGTTTAGGACTGGGCTGTCTAATCAATATGCAGCGTGTATTTTAGTATTCTTTATAATGATATGACACAAGTGGTATCTGAATTGTTATATAAATATATATATATATATATATATATATTATATAAAATATTAAATAAGGTTCCCCATACCAATAAAATGGAAAAAGAGAAGAAAACATCGGCCAATTCGAAGATTGTCTCTCGATCGACTTGTTCAGTGTATTCTGTTTCAGTTTGTCCGGTGTGTTTTGTTACTCTCACGCCTAATGCGTGTGCTCTGCTATCAATGCAGCCGGCGTCTTTTCTGTATAATTAGTGTTTTCATTACTTTATATCAATAGCTTGTCTCCTGAACAGTACATGGTCACTTCACTACAATTAAATTACTAAACGTCTACAATACTTAAACACTAGTAGGTGTTCTTGTAAAGAGCGGACAACACATGCCTTGATTTTGCTTATTGTAGAAATCATCCAAGATCGGTTCGATATAAACATCCAACCGTTTGTGAAATCAAATATATTTTAGTCAAGTTTGCGTACAAACAAACTGAATGCCACTTATTTTTCGGGCGACGGCGGGGGCATCATCAGTCAAGTTTTGCATTTAGGTCACTTTCTCACGAACTGTACGCATTAGTTCTTTCAAACGTTGGTTCAAGTACATCGCAACGTGACATAGGACATGCGAATGTGTCCTAATTTTTACATTCAACTTTTGCGTTTAGGTCACTATTGCGGATGTGACCTTCACCCTACAAGCAGATAACTTAATCAGTTTTGCCTTAAAGTGTTGCGTTATAAAGGTCATTTTCTCAGGAACTGTATGCACTAGACCTCCCTTTGAAACTTTGGTTATTGTTGTATATTGGATAGTTCATCGCAACATTAGACTGGAATTGCGGATGTGACCTTCCTTATCCAAGCTATGGAAGAGCACTAACGCAAAAAATCCAGACATGTATACTGTACACATGTACATTATTTTGTAAACACATGTCAACTCCAGCCTTGTATAAAGTTCACATGTACTCGTGTAACCCAACACATGTAAACTACAGGCTTGTAAACCAACATATGTAAATACGAGACATGTACATTGTATATATCTACATTTAAATCCGCATGCTTCAGATCGAGTACAAATATACCATTCTCATTTTGTCTCAAGTTAACATGTCCATGTTTACAAATCGTGAAATACATCTATAGATGATTTCGCACCTGTGTCCGTATTCATTGCGCTTCTTAGCAAAATCTTAACTTAAGTCAAATTTTATCATTTGTTTGAACACATTTTCTATCGATGGATAAATAAAGCCTACATCTAAATATATATCTTAAAACAGTTGGTTTGTAATGTCCCTGAGAGGTTAATAAGGATATTTAAAGATATGTAAAAATCTTAAGTTTTGACTTAAGTAATATTTCCCCCTTAAGTTGCTTTATGAATACTGGCCCTGCTGACCTTATCTCGGAAAATAACGGACATATCCGAACCTCGCTGAAGGTAGCCGTCGAATGTTTATCCCGAAAAGAAGCTAGCCGCCAGAAGTTTAAAGTATGACCATCTGAGAACACATGTTTTTTGGGGGCGGGGTCATTCAAAATTAAACTGCTGACGAGACGTTTTAATCCGTGGATTTCTTGTATACATAATCAAACAAGAGGCCCAAGAGGGCCTGTGGACGCTTTACTGGCTAAAGATAAAGTTTATGTATAAGGGGCTATAAGTCTTTCAAAAATCTTTCAACAAGAACATGGCAATGAGAGGTGCAACTAGGCTTAGTACTGATCATTCTCGCCAAGATTCGCTGAAATCTGGCAAAGAGTTCAGAAGAGACTAATCTGGACAAAGTTTGTGTATTAAAACATTTAAAGGGTCACAACTCTGCCAAAAATCATTCAACCGAAATATGGCAACGATATGCACAACTAGACTTGATACTGATCACCATTGTCAAGTTTTGTCTATATCCAGCCAGGGGTTCAGGAGAAATAGCCCGGAAAAAATATATGGTATCAAAATCCTTTAAAGGACCATAACTCTGCCAAATATCTGTAAACCGGAACGTGACAATGACATGCACAACTAGGCTTGGTGCTGATCATCCCTGCAAAGTTTCATTGAAGTCTGGTGAGGGGTTCAGGAGAAGTAGATCAAACAAAGTTTGTGTATTAAAACCTTTAAAGGGCCATAATTCTGTCATTTAACCGGAATACGCCAATGATTTGCACAGCTAGACATGGAATTGATCATCCCTAAAAAGCTTTGTTTAAATCCGGCCAGAGGTTCAGGAGAACTAGTCAGAATAAAGTTTGTGTATTAAAACATTTAATGGGCCCTAACTCCACCAAAAATCATTCAAACGGAACACGGCGATGATGTGCACAACTAGATATAGAATCGATCATCCCTAAAAAGTTTCGTTTAATCCGGCCAGGGGTTCAGTAGAACTAGTCAGAACAAAGTTTGTGTATTAAAACCTTTAAAGGGCTATAACTCAGTCAAAATCATTCAACTGGAACACAGTGACTATGTACAACTAGGCTTGGTACTGATCATCCCTGCAAAGTTTCAATGGAATCCGGCCAAATGAAGGCCCTTTCGTCTTAATGAGGCCAAGATATAGCATATTTCAGAAAATCAAGGGCCATGACTCCGATGTAAATGGTCCAATCTGGATTAACAATCTGGTAAAGTTTCTTAAAGATTGGATGAAAGATGAAGGCCCTATCGTCTCGAGGCAAAATATAGGATTTTTAACTAAATCAAGGGCCATAACTCCAATGCTACTAGTCTGATCTGGCTAGTTTTCAAACTTGACCGAGCTTTCACTGATATGAACAATCTCGTAAAGTTTCATAAAGATCACATGAAAAATGAAGGCCCTATCATCTTAACGAGGCAAAATATAGCATTTTTAACTAAATCAAGGGCCATAACTCATCTGTTACTGGTCCGAACTGGCTGGTTTTCGAAACTTTCTGAGCTGTCATTGATATAAACAATCAGGTAAAGTTTTGTAAAGTTCAGATGAAAGATGAAGGCCCTATCGAATTAAAGAGGCAAAATATAGCATTTTTAACAAAATCAAGGGCCATAACTCCGCTATTACTGGTCCGATCTGGCTGGTCTTCGAAATTGTCCGAGCTTTCATTTATTATATAAACAATCTGGTAAAGTTTGGTAAAGATCGAATGAAAGATAAAGCTTTATCGTCTTAATGAGTCAAAATATAGCATTTTTAACTAAATCAAGGGCCATAACTCCACTGTTAATGGTCCGATCTAGCTGGTCGTAGAAGTTGTCCTAGCTTTCATTTATTTAAACAATCTGGTAAAGTTTGGTAAAGATTGGATGAAAGAGGAAGGCCCTATTGTCTTAATGAGGCAAAATATAGCATTTTTAACTAAATCAAGGGCAATAACTCCGCTGTTAATGGTCTGATCTTGCTGGTTTTCGAACTTGTCCGAGCTTTCATTGATATTAACAATCTGTGCAAGTGTGGTAAAGATCAAATAATAAATGAAGGTGCTAGAGTGTGCACAAGGCTTAATATGGCATTTTTCAGCAAAACAAGGTGAAATTATTTCGATCTTGCCGGTTTTCAAACTTGTCCGAGCTTTCATTGATATAAAGACACTGGCAAAGTTAAGTAAAGGTCCGATTAATATTGAAGGCCCTAGAGTGTTCACAATGCAGAAAATAGCATTTTTCAGAAAAAAACAAGGGCCACAACTCCGGTGTTACTGATCCGATTTAGCTGGTTTTTGAACTTATTTGAGCTTTCATTGATATTAACAATCTGTGCAAGCTTGGTAAAGATGAAATAATAAATGAATGTGCTAGAGTGTTCACAAGGCAGAATATGGCATTTTTCAGAAAAAACAAGGGCCATAACTCTAGTGTTACTGACCCAATTTAGCTGATTTCCGAACTTGTCCAAGCTGTCATTGGTATTAACAATCTGTGCAAGTTTGGTAAAGATCAAATAATGAATGAAGGTGTTAGAGTGTTCACAAGGCAGAAAATAGCAATTTTCAGAATAAAAAAAAGGGCCACAACTCCGGTGTTACTGATCCGATTTGGCTGGTTTTCGAACTTGTCCGAGCTTTCATTGATATTAACAATCTGTGCAAGTTTGGTAAAGATCAAATAATAAATGAAGGTGCTAGAGTGTTCACAAGGCTCAACATGGCAATTTCAGCAAAACAAGGGCCATAACTCTGGTGAAATTTATCAGATCCGGCTGGTTTTCGAACTTGTCCGAGCTTTCATTGATATAAAGACACTGGCAAAGTTTCGTAACGATTTGATTAATAATGAAGGCCTTAGAGTGTTCTCAAGGCAAAAGTTAACAGACGGACAACGGACGACGGACGGACGGACGACGGACGACGGACAACTCACCATCCCATAAGCTCTGCTGGCCTTCGGCCAGTAGAGCTAAAAACGTAACTATGTAGCGTCTTCGTCAAGTATGCACCTTGTCATCCAACATGGTATGTGCAAGTTTTCCAAAAATGGCAAGTAAGGCTAAACTAATAAAGATATATTATTGATCTACAGATACTTCTCTTTTTTCAGGCGGACATAGATGGAGGACAGTTAACAATAGGGCTGGAACCGGAAGCCGCATCGCTGTTCTGCCAGTTGCCCCCGACTGACCAAAGCCATATCTCTAGCGATGCCATCATCAATGCACCAGGCTCAAAGTACATGGTCATTGATTTAGGAGGTGATTCATTATACAATTATTTGCATACACATTTTCTTTCCATACATTTTGAATAAATGGACAAACCTAACGAAACTATAAGTCGTCATTCGCCTAAAATAAAATAGTTCATTAGTTGAAAGCTTGTTATGGTGGCGTCTTGAATGAAATACGTTATAAATCCTATGGTTTAAATAATTTCAGATATACGGTACTATAACACACAAAATAACGTAAGCAGTTTAAACAAAATAATATTATATTTCGAAAGGTGAGTTTGCACAACTTGCAAACAGATCATTGTTACTTGCTCATATTCATGTAATCAATTAACCATATTTAAATATACTAAAGGAAAAAAGAAACGCAACTCTGGAATGTCCACTATATAGTATATGTATAATATACAGATGTTAATCGAATGGTACATGGCTACATTAGACCTTCTCTTTCGGAAAAAAGCCTAAATAACTCGTAACACACCAAATGTTATTCCTTTAAAGAGTCAGTGAAACCTAAATAACTCATAACACACCAAATGGTATTCCTTCAAAGAGTCAGTGAAACCTAAAATTACTCAAAACACACCAAATGGTATTCCTTCAAAGTGTCAGTAAAGCCTAAAATAACTCATAACACACCAAATGTTATTCCTTCAAAGTGTCGGTGAAACATAAACAATGTTATTCCTTCAAAGTGTCAGTAAAGCCTACAACAACACATAACACACCAAATGTTACCCCTTCAAAGAGTAAGTGAAACCTAAAATAACTCATAACACACCAAATGTTACTCCTTCAAAGTGTCAGTAAAGCCTAAAACAACACATAACGCACCAAATGTTACCCCTTCAAAGAGTCCGTGAAACCTAAAATAACTCATAACACACCAAATGTTACTCCTTCAAAGTGTCAGAAAAGCCTAAAACAACACAAGTGTCAGTAAAGCCTAAAACAACACATAACACACCAAAGGTTACCCCTTCAAAGAGTCAGTGATTCCTAAAGTAAATCATAACACACCAAATGTTACTCCTTCAAAGTGTCAATTAAGCCTAAAACAACACATAACACACCAAATGTTACTCCTTCAAAGAGTCAGTAAAGCCTAAAACAACAACATAACACACCAAATGTTATTCCTTTAAAGAGTCAGTGAAACCTAAAACAACACATAACACACCAAATGTTATTCCTTCAAAGTGTCATTAAAGCCTAAAACAACAACATAACACACCAAATGGTATTCCTTTAAAGAGTCAGTGAAACCTAAAACAACACATAACACACCAAATGTTATTCCTTCCAAGAGTCAGTAAAGCCTAAAACTGTGTTATAGTGAGCTTCGGGGTCTTAAAAGTAAGATATTATATCGCACCCATGGCTGATCATAACATGTACATGAAAAACTAGGTGACCAACATTCATTCACGGCCTCTGTCATTTGTCTCAGAAGTAGCTTAATTACGTTGTTTGTGTAGAGGCCTGGGTTTGACCATTTCCTCTGAAAGTTCATGACTGATGCGCATGAAAGTTAATTAACCCAATTAAGTATATATTTAGTAACAGTATGACAATAACCTTTAGTTAAGTAGAGGTGTGTCTGTTGAAACAATGGAATGAATGGTGCAACCTTTGGGAAAATTATATCAATACCCTGTATCAGCATTTTGGAAAGTAAGTTAAATATTTTGTTTACTCCAAAAAGAGGAGATTTGTACGATCGACCCCAAATTTGGCGTCCTAGAACCAGTTTCAGAGGTTAGAGTTCAAATTCGAGGGTACACGTGACAGTTCAAAGGTGGGACATAGCCACGCTATATAATATACGAGATTGCCTTCATTCGTGAGATCCTTATAGACTGGTGCAGATTCTTATAGACTGGTCGGAGATTCTTACAGAGTGATAGATATTAATTTCGAATTCATTTTGACTGCTAAGCTCGCACTTTTGAACGTTAGAACTGCTAACGAATTGTAACTTGTACATTTAATCAAAGTTGGATATTTTCTCTGGTTTTCTAACTGTGTATAGTTTTATTGTGAAATATAATTAGATAGTAGTTTAATACAAGAGGTCAATGACCTTGAAGCTCTACTGATTGATTTTGATTTCAGGAAGTAGTCGCTACAGACTTGTTTTTTGAAAATCTATTTTTAACCGTGGCGGCCATCTTGAATTTCCGGCCGACCTGAAATTTTGCTAAGATCAATAAGACATTAAGAGCAACATTCCTGTGAAGTTTCATGAAAATCCGTCAAGTAGTTTCAGAGAAGTAGTGGCTCATGTTTAACGTCAAATTAAAACGATTTTCGACAAGGACCAACATCATGTCATACTGATCATTTTAGAAAAAGTCCCATATCAATATCTCTTATTGTTTTGAAGAAGTAGTCGCTACAAACTTATTTATTTTAAATCTATTTTTAGCTGTGGCGGCCACCTTGTATTTCTGGCCGACTTGAAAAAATTTTAGGATCAACTAGACATCAAGAGCAACATTCCTGTGAAGTTTCATGAACATCCGTCAAGTAGTTTCAGAGGAGTAGTCGCTACAAGTTTTTACTATATAACTCTATGTAAACAAAGATGGCCACTGGCAGCCATGTTTAACGTCGAATCAAAATAATTTTCCACAAGGATCTACATCATGTCATGCTGATCATTTTAGAAAAAGTTCCATATCAATATCACTTATAGTTTTCAAGAAGTAGTCTCTACAAACTTATTTTTTAAAAATCTATTTTTAGCTGTGACGGCCATCTTGAATTTCCGGCCGACCTGAAATTTTTCTAGGATCAATTAGACATCAAGAGCAACATTCCTGTGAAGTTTCATGACAATCCGCCAAGTAGTTTTAGAAAAGTAGTCGCTACAAGTTTTTACTATATAACTCTATGTAACCAAAGATGGCCACTCGCAGCCATGTTTAACGTCGAATCAAAATAATTTTCCACAAGGATCTACATCATGTCATGCTGATCATTTTAGAAAAAGTCCCATATCAATATCACTTATAGTTTTCAAGAAGTAGTCGCTACAAACTTATTTTTTAAAAACCTATTTTTAGCTGTGACGGCCATCTTGAATTTCTGGCCGACCTGAAATTTTTCTAGGATCAATTAGACATCAAGAGCAACATTCCTGTAACGTTTCATGACAATCCGCCAAGTAGTTTCAGAGGAGTAGTCGCTACAAGTTTTTACTATATAACTCTATGTAAACAAAGATGGCCGCTGGCAGCCATGTTTAACGTTGAATCAAAACGATTTTTGACTAGGATCAACATCATGTCATGCTGATCATTTTAGAAAAAGTCCCATATCAATATCACTTATAGTTTTCAAGAAGAAGTCGCTACAAACTTGTATTTTAAAACTCTATTTTTAGCTTTGGTGGCCATCTTGGATTTCACATCAACATGAATTTTTGCTAGGATCAACTAGACTTTATGGGCAACATTTCTGTAAAGTTTCATGAATATCCATCCAGTAGTTTCAGAGGAGAAGTCGCTTCAAATAAAAGTTTACGGACAGACGGACAGACGGACGACGGACGCCGCACCACGACATAAGCTCTGCTGATCTCTGATCAGTAGAGCTAAAAATACATATTAAAGACTATTCTTGAGTTAGATATTTTCACGTCGCTATATTACATTAAAACTTCTGGTGCCTGCAACCAGGATTAATCGACGCTATACTACATATGAAACAACACATAACACACCAAATGTTATTCCTTTAAAGCGTCAGTGAAACCTAAAACAACACATGACACACCAAATGTTACTCCTTCAAAGTGTCAGTGAAACCTAAAACAACACATGACACACCAAATTTTATTCCTTCAAAGAGTCGGTGAAACCTAAAATAACTCATAACACACCAAATGTTATTCCTTCAAAGTGTCAGTAAAGCCTAAAACAACACATAACACACCAAATGTTACTCATTCAAAGCGTCAGTAAAGCCTAAAACAACAACATAACACACCAAATGTTATTCCTTCAAAGTGTCAGTAAAGCCTAAAACAACACATAACACACCAAATGTTACTCATTCAAAGCGTCAGAAAAGCCTAAGTAACTCGTAACACACCAAATGTTACTCCTTCAAAGAGTCGGTGAAACCTAAAACAACACATAACACACCAAATGTTATTCCTTCAAGGTTTCAGTAGTAATAGAATACGCCTTCAGTTCAATCAGATAAGCAAACTTAGTATATAAATGTTATATATAAAATACAGTACTAAAATAGATCAAACTTTTTAAAGCGGAACTTCAGCATTTATTCCTAAATCCCACTGGCTGAAAAAAACAACATATATTCTTACAGATCTATCTTAGATACATTCGGAAAATTAACAGCAAATTTGGGATAATGTACGTAATGCGTTCAGCCTCTAACAGTTCACTGAGTGTGAGCTCCCCCAGTATGGCAGTAAATACATTTTACTTTTTACAACTGTACCCGCAGTACAATGTTATCAATACAAATGCAAATTTCAGTCAAAATATCTTAAACGAACACGTTTTATGGTGAAAAATAATATGTTGATATTTGATGGAGATTTATTATTTTACTGGATAATTTCATCCAAGTTATGAATCAATATATGCCTTACGATCTGACTATACACCCTAATATAACCCTATACCCTTTTGAATGTAACATTTTATGCAATCATATAACTATTGCATTCTATAACAGGTGGAACAGCTGACATAACAGTTCACGAAATGCAAGCTGATGGTGGCCTTAAAGAGCTACACAAACCGTCAGGTGGACCATGGGGCGGTACCAAGGTTGATGAAGAATTCAATCAACTTCTTATAAAAATCATCGGTGCTCCCGTATTAAAAAAGTTCTGCGATGACTACAAATCGGACCAACTAGATTTAGAACGAGATTTTGAAACAAAGAAGCGAATAATTGCACCATCGTCAAGTGGTAAACTAACACTCAAGGTTCCTGTCTCATTAGCGGAGATATACAAAGAAGAAGAGGGGGAGGATGTTAAAGAAGCTATTGCTAACTCGCCGTTAAAAGGAAAAATAATTTGGATGAAAGATAAGATGCGAATAGATGCCGAGATATTTAAAGGGCTTTTTAAAACATGTTGTGAAGAGATACCTGCTCATGTGAAGAAACTGTTGGCGACTCCAGGAGTTCAAGGAACAAACATATTTGTAATGGTCGGTGGATTATCTGAGTCTCTAATGATTCAAGATGCGATGAGAAAAGCAATACCGAAAGGCAAATTCATAATTCCGGCTGACGCTGGCCTAGCTGTTGTAAAGGGAGCTGTGCTTTTCGGGCATCGCCCTATTTCAATCACTTCCCGTTTAGCTAGGTACACATACGGAATAAATATATCGCCACCGTTCGACCCATCGATTCACCCGGAAGACCACCGCGTTGAAGTCGGAGGAATCAATCGCTGCCGTGATGTCTTTAAGAGATACATCCAAGAAGGTGATATATTGAATGACGGCGAAGTAAAATCAGGGAAGCACATCACGTTAAAATGTAAGCAACGGGAAATGCTGCTGAAGATATATGCGTCACCAGACCGTGAACCAATGTTTGTCGATGATGCGGAACAATTGGGCACACTGGTCGTCGAACTTCCAGAATCAGAGGAGAAGATTCGAGTGGAGGTAGAAATGAAATTTGGAGAAACCGAGCTTAATGTCGAGGCAAAGGAGCTGACCGAACATACAAAATACAGAGCTTACTTTGACTTTTTATGAAATGCGAGTGACGTATGTAAAACGCAGTCGTCGAGAAGATATATACAACAAATAACCAAAGAAGCCATTGATGATCCTACAGGATCTATTATCGTAGTCTTCTGAAACATTTAAGAAACACATTGTATTTCTTTGTCTTATTTATTGGAGACAACAAAACATTATATTATTAGCATACTGTTTCATTATGAGATAAAAAGATAAGTGTTAACAGATACATGTTTAGAGTTTCTTCCTCAAGGATTATGTGACTGGTCCCTTAATATCATTGACTATTGAATATAACTTCACAATACGTTCAGATGCTGTTAACATGACTATAAATGCAGCTAAAAACAAAAGCGTTATAACCTCAAGACAGAAATGTTTAAGCGATGTGTTATAAATATCGGTTTGTCTTTAGATGTAGCCATGTATAGGCATTTAAGAGTTACAGTATACAGACGATCTTACATGAGTGTCTGTTTAATATTGGATTTCTTAAACGAGTTGGATAACATTGATATGATGCTTGGCACAGCCTCACATCATATCAGTTTTATCCAACGAGTTTAATAAATGCAGTATTAAATAGGCAAGAATGTGAGATTCAATTTATCACATAACTCCAAAAAAGCTTCATAAGGAACATCTATTATTGCATCTGCATATATTACGTTGTCTTGTGATGACGTCGTAAGTTCGTATGTTGACTCGGTTTCTCCGTGCGACACCGAACAACGGAACTATCTTGGCAATTTCCGTAATTCGGCATTTTAAACGGTACTGAAGTCGACGGGGCAATTCCGATGCACACCAAGCTGAACGATGATTCGGCTTTCATTTTCATATTTAGTTCAATGGTGTAATATGATAAACATATCATGGCCTTATTACACTCTCACACCGCATGTTATGTGATAAATGATAATGTACAAATCTAAATAACTCGGTGATACATGTACTACTGCACAAAAATGTGTAATATATGTTGATAATCCATATTGGTGAACACTGCTGCAATTAAGATGTTTACAACGTAGTATTAATTGTTTAACTGGTATATTTTACATTAATAATGTACTCTGTGATAATAGATGTGTTTTAGTTATGTGATACTGTTTTAGAGGTATTCGTTATCATTGTGTGTATAAATAAAAGTTATAATACATTTGATAGTTATTACATCTGATAACCCCGTGTTATGACGTAATTTAGAGAAAGCCGGTGCATCATGCAAATGTATGTTTAAAATTACATTTAGTCAAGTTATAAAGAAACTGATGAATTTAAAACAGACTAGACCAAATATCAATGATGATTAGGTAATACATCACAATATTTGCATTTCTTCGGCACTTGTCCTGCACTTTCAACGAGAAAAATGTGCTTCTTGGGCGTCAAATAATGGTTTGACATGATTGTTTTTTTAATGACGTCACCACCTGCTCGTGCTGTGTTGAGTTTAGCCGTTGCGAACGTGGCCGTTCCAAAAGCATTGGAAATATTGATGGCCGTTTTTATTATTTTACAGGTTTTATTTTGGCAACACGTCATCAAAAATAAAAAATCACAAACTTTAAACCTCCGCAAATGTTTTTCATACCCCAATGACGGATCAAAATAACGATTTCAATTAATGGTTATTCAATAATATAAATACATTGAATTTTAGTCAAAATAGTGTTTTAAAACTGTTATACGTACTATTGGAACAGCGACGTTACCATCGTGAAAACTCCGCCAATCTCGTCATTCTTCGGGGTCACGCCTCGTGTGTATATCGACGCTACGGTATGTTCAAAATCTTTGCATTTTGATCGCCGGAAGGTAACGGCCAAGAAAATAGTGCACAGTTGCTTAGCTCTTGCTTTGTAAACAATACAGCCGCTGGTCACACGACGTGTCGCTGCATAATTTGACTGCCTGCTTGTGTGTTACAATACAGATGAAGGTTTTATCACTCATTTCATGTAAATGAACTACAGATGGAGCAATTGGCTAAATAACATTGCAAAATTTGGATGGTAACTTTAATTTGAATGCAAATTCGTTTTGGCGGGAATCTAATGCGCGTCATGCTAGGATGATGTAACCAATATGGTAGCCTCGGTCACCCGGCCCGCTTCTGATATCTTCGTTACGCTATGCTACCAATTTGGAAGCCTTCGATTTACATTCGATCAACCAGCGACCGGATTGAGCGTCTGGGAACGTAGTCTGGTTCTCTGACTCACGATGCTCACTTCGTCTACGCATCAAGGGTCCGGTATGTGCTAATCTGTCGGTTCCCGTATACTATGACGCGCTCTTTCGATCACAGGGGACCAGTTATGTAAACAACCGAAGCAGATGTGAAAATTCAAAGCGTTCAATATTTTGTTTGATTTTTCACACATCCGTTGGATAATTCTTTAACAATTAGTGGAATTTATACCAAAAAACAAATTACTTCATTTTGATATGCATAAGGACTAGTCACGACAGAGTTGTGATGGCGATTTTGTCTACTAAAAGTTACTGCGTTCTTCACCAAAATGCCATTCCATTGTCTTTTCTAATGTTTACCTTGTTCACATTTCAGCCCATTCTTAGTGTTCAGAATACCAATATTCAGCGTTATTCGGGGTAAAATATTATGAACTGTGTCATATATTTGCGAATGGGCAACTATTTGAGTTGAACGAGCTGCAAATTGATGTCAGGTGTTAGATCTCCACTTTTGCTCAAATTGTAAAAATCAATACCAAGCATATATTTTGCTCATACAACCAATGAAAGTAGCATATTGACGCTTCATGTTGACATATCACTTTACATATGTTCAGTATTTGTGTTGAATAGATACATTTATTTGGCCAAAGTTCATCTTCTGTTGTTCCTTTTTTCCTCAATGTATATATATCTAAAGCATATTATGCCCATTATAACCATTAAAAGCGTAGTATTTCAGCATCATTTTGCCATATAACTTGACCACGTATCTCCAATATTTGAGAACGGGTAGAACTTTAAGTAGATGTTGGTATACCCTGAGGTTTGTCTGAAGTATCATCTAGGACTACTTCTATTAACACCGAGGAATGTGCATTGCTTTGGCAATAACGAAAGTTTAATGCTGAGGATTTCCGGTAATACAGGCGTGCATTAAAAATGCTGGAATTGGTGTAGGTGGTCCAGTTCATAAATAATTCAATTTGTAGTTAAAGGGAATGTAGCGATAAAGCCAAACAAGCTCTGTTATTGAGAGTTCTGAAAATCTTGGTAAAAGGTGAAAGAATTATCAAAATCGGATGATAAACAAAAAAGATATGACCATTTAAAGGTTGTCCTAAAACGAATATGGGAGCCGCCATTTTTAGTACTATAACATCATAGTTCCATATTACCATATATGGAATATTGATAAATATCATTTAAAACGAAGAAAATCACTGCAAATTAATGGGTTTTTTTTTACTGTATTGCCATTAAGTATTACATATTTTTCATACAGTTGCTGTCATTTTTTCCCTATAAATCAGTAAATTTTCGTATTTATAAATATTCCATATATGGTCATTTAGAACCGTGATGTCATAGCTCTCAAAATGGCCGCTTCCATATTTGTTTGAACAGAAACTTCAAATGATCATATCTTCTTTTAAGACTTTCAGTCACGTTGTTTTTGTCCCGTGGGAATAACATTGTGTGGCATGACGGCATACTGCACTACTGAAGTCTCTAGATTGCTCATTTTGTAACAACTGATAACGGGATTTATAAATGACGAGTTTCCAACAGAGCCGAATAATGGATGTTAAATATAATAATTTAGCATTGGGCTACATTATATAAGGATACAATGGCAATCTTGTTAACAAATGTATGCTCAAAACCGTCATCGCAGTCACACATCATGGTCCTGGATCTGCGTAATTTGTTTCATGTATTGATCATCTGTTACAGTTCACCTGTTGCTTACCGTGCACACTCCTTTCTTAATGACGGAGGGTGCAACGATCGGGTCCGTACCTCAAAGGTCAAGGTCAGACTTGGAGGTCAAATGAGTCGAATTTGTAACGTGTCTTGTTACATGTAAGTGAAAGGTTTTAAAAGTCTAAAATGGATCTGTATGCAATATCCTGGAACTTATGGAGAAAATGCAGATCGGCAGAATTGGGTCAGTGTGCTGATTAGATATTGGAAAAGGTTAGTTTTCTAGAATGACCTCCTTGATATATTTTGGTAAACTGAAAATTAAAGGAGGAAGTTACTAAAAGTCTTTTATACGAAAATATGCCTTTTTCAGCATTATATGCAGTTTCATGACTATTTCTACGAATATTAGAGAAGGAAGTGCTTTCCATTTGTTTTAAAAGTAAATGAGTGATTTGCAGCTCTCAAATTTGCTGTTGGTATTGTGGAATATCAATCGTGAACGCTTGGACAATCCCGTCATTCCTCGGGATCCCGCCTCGTGTGTATCACGGCGCTTCGGTATGTTCAAAATCTTCACATTCTGTTAGCCGGAAGGCAACGTCACAGAAAATAGTGCACTGTCGCTAAGCTGTTGCTACATAAACACTATGGCCGCTTGCCACACGTGTTGATGTATGATTTGCGTTGCATGTTTGTTATTTACAATACAGATGAAGGTTTTATCACTGCTTTCACGTAAATAAACTATAGATGGAGCAATTGGCTAAATGACATTGCAAAATGTTGAAGATAATTTTGATTTTGAATACAAATTCGTTTTGGTTGGAATCTGAAGCGCGTCACGCTAGTATGACGTAACCAATATGGAAACCTGCGTAATTACATTCGAGTCATGCTAATTACATGTACGATATGATGCGAATGGTGGAATATAAAAGTAGCCGGACTGTTGACATTATTGACGTCATTGTTGATGCGCGTGACATTTATTTTCCCCGTTGTGTAAGATTAGGCTTTCCATCACCCATGTAAAACGCGGATAACCTTATAACTTGCATGACGTCACTGGAAAAACAACACGCACAACGTTATTAATTGGCGATCCAACGCACAAAATGTCTATCATACTAATCAATCTAGCTATTCAGTTCATATTTTCCAATCTGCGTTATAACTGTTCAAAAAATTATACCTCGTTTTGAAATTCCTGATCTTTTCCGGATACCCATGAAAGATTCTTATATTCTGACACATATTCTACTTATAACAGAAAATCGGTGGCACTGGAGTCGCAAATATTATAAAAAAAATAAAAATAAAAATAAATACGATACCATGTTAAAGAAGCTTGTTTGACACAAAGTTGACACACTAGCGGATCCAGGGGGTGGGGGAGGGGGGGGGGGGGGGTTAATTAACACATTGTTAAATCCTTTTTGTATATTTTTGTGTTAAACAATTTCGATGCACGCCCTCGGATCATACATGTATGTCCATGTTACTGTAGATAGAATATCAAACAATTTTGATGCACGCCCTCAGTATAAAAAGAATTCTCGCTCGCTCCACGCATAATGGCTAATGAGTGGTTTAATTAACACATTGTTAAATCCTTTTGGTGTCAAACAATTTCGATGCACGCCCTCGGTATAAACATTTTCGCGCTCGCTCGACGCATAATAGCTAATGAGTGGTTGAATTAACAGATTGTTCAATTCTTTTATTTGAAAACGGACTTTTTTACCCTACCAATGCACTACCGCAACCGTTTTAGGACTAGAAACGAACCCGAAAATTGACCAAAATCTCAAATACTCAAAGAAGTGACGATTGGACGATTTTCAGGTTCTGATTACGTATATTTGTACCGTTAAAATATCATCCAGTCGGATCACTAATTAAATGCTGTTTAACGACTCATCAACATAGTATATAGAGCCGCACCAGAGAGAGTGGAAGGATACACGTTAATCCGGAAAACTGTCATGCTAATGAATAGATTAGTTTACTTGCTCGGAAGATAAACTCCGAAACACGAGACCGACGGTTTACCGTCCTCAACCGACGGACGAGGCCATGGGAAAGCGTCTAGCCCAAGAACACACCGACGAAATAAAATAATACCAAAAAGCGACAAGAGGATTTTTTTTAAATTTAATCAGTAAAAACAACCGGGAATCATATTGATTCAACAGCAAAAAAACACAATGACAACGGTACCAAATTCAATCAACAACAACAACCTGTCAATATATTGACTGGACAACAACAACAAAACACAATTACAACTGGGCCAAATATAATCAACAACAACAACCGGGAAAGATACCAATTGAACAACAACAACAAAACACAATGACAACAGTACCAATTTTAACATCAATGGCAACAACAACAACCTGGCAAGAAACAACAATTGAACAACAACAACAAAATACAATGACAACGGAACAATTTTGACTTAAACAAATTTAATCAACATCAACAACCGGGCAAGATACCAATTGAACAACAACATCAACACACAATAACAATATGACCAAATTTAATCATCAACAACAACTAGGCAAGATACCAATGGAACAACAACAACAAAACACAATGACAACAGGAACAAATTTAACAACAACAACAACCTGTCAAGATATTAATCGGGCAACAACAACAAAACACAATGACAACAGGACCAATTTTAACTTAAATTGCAACAACAACAACCGGGCAAGAGACCAATTGAACAACAACAACAAAACACAATAACAAACGGACCAATTTTAACTTAAATGACAACAACCGGACAAGATACCAATTGAACAACAACAACAAAACACAATGACAACAGGCCAGTCTAAACTGAAACGACATCAACCGGGAAAAATACAAATTGAACAACAACAACAAAACACAATGACAACGGACCAATTTTAACTTAAACGACAACAACAACCAGGGAAGATATCAATGCCAAGATGACCAAATTTAATCAACAACAACAACAACCGGGCAAGACACCACTTGGACAACAACAACAAAACACAATGACAACGGACCAATTTTAACTTAAACGACAACAACAACCAGGCAACATGACCAAATTTAATCAATAACAACAACCGGGCAATATACCAACTGAACAACAACAACACAATGACAACAGCCGAATTTAATCAACAATAACAACAGGGCAAGAAACCAGTTGAACAACTACAACAAAACACAATGAAACCAGGAACAGTTTTAACTTAAAACGACAACAACACCCGGGAGAGATACCAACTAAACAACAACAACAAAAGACAATGACAACAGTATCAATTTAAACATCAATGGCAACAACAACAACCTGGCAAGAATATTGATTGGACAACAACAAAAACAACCGGGCAAGATACCAACTGAACAACAACAACACAACACAATGACAACAGGACCAATTTTAACATAAATTACGAAATCGAACAGGCAAGATACCAATTGGACACCAAAACACAATTCCAACAGGACCAACTTTAACTTAAACGAAAACAAAACGTGACAAGATACCAATCGATCAAAAACAACAAAACACAATGACAACAGGACCAAATTTAATCAACAACAACAACCGGGCAAGATACCAATTGAATAACAACAACAAAACACAACGACAACGGACCAATTTTAACTTAAACGACAACAACAACAAGGCAATATATCAATGGCAACAGGACCGAATTTAATCAACGACAACACTCGGGCAAGATACCAATTGAACAACAACAAAACTGAATGACAACAGTAGCAATGTTCATTTAAACGACAACAACCGGGCAAGATACCATTTGGACAACAACAAAAAAACACAATGACAACAGGAACCAATTTAACATAAACAACAACAACCTGTCAAGATACTGATTGGGCAACAACAACAAAACACAATGACAACAGGACCAATTTTAACTTAAACGACAACAACAACCAGGCAAGATACCAATGGCAACATGACCAAATTTAATCAACAACAACAATCGGGCAAAACACCGCTTGGACAACAACAACAAAACAAATGACAAAAGGACCTAATTTTGATTTAATCAATAACAACAACCGGGCAAGATACCAACTGAACAACAACACCACAATGACAACAGACCAAATTTAATCAACAATAACAACAGGGCAAGAAACCAGTTGAACAACAACAAAACACAATCACAACAGGAACAGTTTTAACTTAAAACAACAACAACACCCGGGCAAGATATCACTTGAACAACAACAACAAAAGACAATGACAACATGACCAAATTTTAATTTAATCAATATCAACAACCGGTAATCATATTGATTCGACAGCAACACCAAATTTAATCAACAACAACAACTGGACAAGATACCAGTTGAACAAGAACAACAAAACACAATAACAATAGGACCCAATTGAATCAACAAACGCGCAAGATACCATTTGAACAACAACAACAAAACACAATGACAACAGGATCAATTTTAACTTAAACGACAACAACAACCAGGAAAGATACCAAGTGGACAACAACAACAAAACACAATGATAACATTATCAACTATAACCTAAACGACAACAACAAACTGACAAGATACCAACTAATCAAAACATCAAGACACAATGACAACGGACCAATTTTAACTTTTAACAACCAGGCAAAATACCAATGGCGACAGGACCATATTTAATCAGCAACAACAATCGGGCAAGACACCACTTGGACAACAACAACAAAACACAATGACAACAGGACATAATTTTAATTTAATCAATAACAACCGGGAAAGATATTGATTTGACAGCAACAACAAAACGCAATGACAACAGGACACAATTTAATCAAAACAACAGACAGGCAAGATACAAATTAAACAACAACACAAATCACAATGACAACAGGACCTAATTTAATCAACAACAACAACAAGGCAAAACTACCAATTAGACAACAACAACAAAACACAATTCAAACAGGACCAATTTTAACTTAAATGACGACAGCAACCCGACAAAATACCAATCGATCAAAAACAACAAAACACAATGACAACAGGACCAGATTTAATCAACAACAACCGAGCAAGAAACCAATTGAACAACAACAGCAAAACACAATGACAACGGAGCACTTTTAACATCAATGGCAACAACATCAAGCTGGCAAAAATATTGATTGGACAACAACAATAAAACACAATGACAACTGGACCAAATTGAATCAACAACAACAACCGGGCAAGATACCAACTGAACAACAACAACAAAACACAATGACAACAGGACCAATTTTAACTTAAACAAGAGGCCCAAGAGGGCCTGTGGACGCTCTATTGGCTAACATGGCTCTTATAACATCAATGAAGAGAGTGCCATTTACGTTTTTTTTGAAAGTTTTGGGCAAAATACAGTTTATCAACTAAATCAAGGGCCATAACTAAAGAATCTGATAAAGTTTGGTAAAGATCAGATGAAAAATAAAGGCCCTACCGTATTAACGAGCCAAAATATAGCATTTTTAACTAAATCAAGAGCCATAACTCCTCTGTTACTGGTCCGACTGGTCCAACATAGAGCTAAAAAAAACAATTAAAAAAAAATACATATTTTTTTTTTAAAAAACAAATAAAATAAAATAAAGAAAGTCAATAAACAAACAAAACAATTGAAAAAAAATTAAGAAAAATTATAATTAAAAAAAAAAAAGTCATAAAATCTGCTAAAGTTTGGCAAATTGAAGGCCCTATCGTAAGGCGAGGCAAATTATAGCATATTATAACAAAATCAACGGCCATAACTCCGCTGTTACTGGTCCGATCTGTTTGGTTTTCGAACTTGACCGAGCTTTTATTGACATTAACAATCTGATAAAGTTTGGTAAAGATCGGATAAAAAATAAAGTCTTCACGAGGCAAAATATAGCATTTTTAACTAAATCAAGGGCAATAACTCCGCTGTTAATGGTCCGATCTAGCTGGTTTTCGAACTTGTCCGAGCTTTCATTGATATTAACAATCTGTGCAAGTTTGGTAAATATCAAATAATAAATGAAGGTGCTAGAGTGTTCACAAGGCTTCAGCAAAACAAGGGCCATAATTATTCCGATCTGGCTGGTTTTCGAACTTGTCCAAGCTTTCATTAATATTAAAAACCTGTTAAAGTTTGGTAAATATTGGATGAAAAATAAAGGCCCTATCGTGGTAACAAGACAATAGTTAACGACGGACGGACGACTCGCCATCCCATAGGCTCTGCTGGCCCTCTGCTGGCCCTTGGTCAGTAGAGCTAACAAGAGGCCCAAGAGGGCCTGTGGACGCTCTACTGGCTCAAGATAAAGTTTATGTATAAGGAGCCATAAGTCTTTCAAAAATCATTCAACCAGAACATGGCAATGACAGGTGCAACTAGGCTTAGTACTGATCGTTCTCGCCAAGATCGCTGAAATCTGGCAAAGAGTTCAGAAGAGATTCATCTGGACAAAGTTTGTGTATTAAAACATTTAAAGGGTCACAACTCTGCCAAAATCATTCAACCGAAATATGGCGATGATATGCAAAACTAGGCTTTATACTGATCATCCTTGTCAAGTTCCGTCTATATCCAGCCAGGGGTTCAAGAGAACTAGCCCGGAAAAAAAATTGTGGTATCAAAAAAAACCTTTAAAGGGCCATAACTCTGCCAAATATCTGTAAACCGGAACATGACAATGACATGCACAGCTCGGATTGGTGCTGATCATCCCTGCAAAGTTTCATTGAAATCTGGCGAGGGGTTCAGGACAAGTAGATCAGACAAAGTTTGTGTATTAAAACCTTTAAAGGGAATATACCAATGATTTGCACAACTAGACATGGAATTGATCATCCCTAAAAAGCTTCGTTTAAATCCGGCCAGATTCAGGAGAACTAGTCAGAACAAAGTTTGTGTATTAAAACCTTAAAAGGGCCCCAACTCTGCCAAAAATCATTCAACCGGAACACGGCGATGATGTGCACAACTAGATATAGAATAGATCATCCCTAAAAAGTTTTGTTTAATCCGGCCATGGGTTCAGGAGAACTAGTCAGAACAACGTTTGTGTATTAAAACCTTTAAAGGGCTATAACTCTGCCAAAATCATTCAACTGGAACACGGCGACTATGTACAACTCGGCTTGGTACTGATCATCCCTGCAAAGTTTCAATGAAATCCGGTCAAATGAAGGCCCTTTCATCTTAATGAGGCCAAGATGTAGCATATTTCAGAAAATCAAGGGCCATGACTCCGATGTAAATGGTCCAATCTGGATGGTTTTCGAACTCATCCAAGCTTTCATTGATATTAACAATCTGGTAAAGTTTCTTAAAGATCGGATGAAAGATGAAGGCCCTATCGTCTTAAGGCAAAATATAGAATTTTTAACTAAATCAAGGGCCATAACCCCACTGTTACTGGTCCGATCTAGCTGGTTTCCGAACTTGACCAAGCTTTCATTGATAGGAACAACTCATAAAGTTTCATAAAGATCGCATGAAAAATGAAGGCCCTATCATTTTAACGAGGCAAAATATAGCAATTTAACAGAATCAAGGGCCATAACTCATCTGTTACTGGTCCGATCTGGCTGGTTTTCGAAATTGTCTGAGCTGTCATTAATATAAACAATCCGGTAAAGTTTTGTAAAGATCAGATGAAAGATAAAGGCCCTATCGAATTAACGAGGCAAAATATAGCATTTTTAACTAAATCAAGGGCCATAACTCCCCTGTTACTGGTCTGATCTGGCTGGTCTTCGAAATTGTCCGAGCTTCTATTAATATAATGGAGCTCTCACACTCTGCCGTGTAGGCCTACCGTCCACCTGCCGGGCTATTAAAAAAAACAGAGTCCAGAACGTTGGGTTTTGAGCGAACTTGTCCCCGGCCGCAAAAAAAATTCATAAAATTAATCTTTTCACCGTTTCGTTGCCATCTTCTGACCGTTCTCACCGGGCGCATACCGGGTGTTGAACGTGCTTCTACCGTCTTCACCGCCCAGATTGACTTTTGTTGAAAATTTTGGCCGTTTCCATACCGGGCCCATACCGGGTCTCGAACGTGTGCTCCGGGTTTGTAGCAGCCACCTACCAGTCACTTAGCGTCCCCTCACCGCTCGGAGCGTCCTGTGAGCGAGTCCCCGGACTGCTGACGTCATGACACGACTGCCATAAATACCCCGATTTGAACGGCAACAGTCAGTCCGCTCTCCATATTTCTTCAAGGAAACTCCACGACACTTCTCCTCATCTTTTGATCACATATTTACTGCATTATGCCACTCAAGAAGGGTAAGCCTAGGGGGGGAGGGTCAGGCAGACGCCGTGGAAGCAAAGCAGCGGATGTATCAGCACCACCACAGAAGAGGGCCAAGAGGAAACCTCCTTCTATTGTCTCTGATGTGTCTGTTGATGAAGAAGTTCCTACCTCCTCTAGTTCTGAGGAAGAACAGCCTACTGCTGCTGAGGCTCAGGCTCAGGATCAGGATCAGGATCAGGATCGAGAACAAGAACAAGAACAAGAACAAGAAAATTTACAAATTCCTGCTGCAGCACAAACATCTACAGGTAATAAAAGTACTCGCAAGAAGAAAGGGACACCTAGGCAGGTGTACAGAATTGATGACCATCTACTTGAAGAGAACATTTTAGAATGGATGCAGCAACAGGAAAATGACTTCTTATGGAATTCAATCAGAACAGACTATCGCTGCCCTCAAAAAAAGAAGACCAGATTTGGCTTGAAAGAAAAAGAGATCAATGATGACCCGGCTTACGACATCGAGATGAGTGGTAAGTACTGATAATAAATTAAGATGGCAAAAATTGTATAATGAAATAATTGTATAATTACATTACAAAATGTTTATGTTGATATTGTCTAATATTGTCTAATTTCTTGTGTTTTTTTCTGTCTTTTCAGATGGTTTTCTCAGTAAATGGTTCGAAGGGCTACGGGACCAGTACACCAAGCTGCATAAGAGAAAGTCCGGGGATGGCTCACCCATGTTCACTGAGCGCCAGCAGTGGATATTGGACAATCTGAAGTTCTTTAATCGTCTGGTGACCCATCGCTCCAAGCCTGTCAGGAGTGTAAGTATATTCATTCATTTGTTCATAAATTATTATTATTACCCACCTGACATGATAAGGAAGTAATAATAATAATTTACATTGCTCATAATTAATTATTTTAATTATTATTACCCACCTGAGATGATTGATATATGATCAGCTAAATAAGAAGGTAATAAACAACATTGCTCATAAATTATTATATATTGTTATCATTGTACTTATCAACATGTTTGTATTTTTTTCTTACAGTTCAGGCACGTAGCTGCTGAGAACGCAGGTGACTTGGAGGCGATGGAGGCGGCCGCTGCTCTTGAAGCAATTGATGTTGACAATTTGTCTGATGCCACCGGACCATCTTCCAAGAAGAGGAAAGAAAAGGTGAAGACAGAGAAAGAGGACAAGGAGGAAAATCAACGTATGGAGAAGAAAAAAAAGGAGGCTGATGATGTTATTGCTACTTTGAAGGCGACGATGTCTGAGCCCCATACTGATGTCACAGCATATGCTCAGTACATCCGTATGACTCTGGTACGGATGCCGCGGCCAGTATTCAAGAAGGCCAGGATGGCAATTAACAGAGCATTAGAGCCATTCCTGGACTCCTCCGATGACTCCTCGTCTAATGAGGCATCTGTTGCCAGCATGCCTGCAATGAAACCTCCATCTCATCCTTCAACCAGACCCTCATCTGCTGCTTCTGCGTCTGCGACGACCACCTCTGGATTTTCCTCTGGTGCCTGGTAAGTACTCTGAAATTAAAAATTTAATAATAATTAACATTTATTGACATTTATTACATTGACAATATTACTTATGTTTGTTCATACCTTTTGTATTTTCAGTGGTACAGGTTCTGGAACGTTTTCCGGCACTGGGCTCGGCAGCCGGCCAACCTCCCCGTGTGAGCAGCCCTTACCCCACCTGTGGAAGACCCCGCCACCTGGGCATCGGCCAGATGTCTGGGGCAGCCAGTCACAAGACTTCATTAATCAACAGTATGGAAGTTGGCCACAGCAGCAGCAGCAGCAGCACGGCCAGTTTGTGCAGCAGGGATGGGCGACACCCTATAATCAACAACAACAACAACAATATCATCAGGTGCAGGCATCTCAGTCTCAACCGCTACGTCGGACGCCGACACCCGCTGTTTCAACTCTGAGAGCATCCGCGTCAACTGGTGACATTTTGCAACAGGCCACCAGTGTGCTGAATCTGTCTTCTTCCCAGCTGGATACCACCATTGGGTCAAACTTTGACACCTCCGGATTTCTGAACGCAATGGATGGTTCCCAGGAGAAGGACACATCCAAGGACACACCCAATGACACACCCAAGGACACATCCACCATTGATACACCTCCAGGACATAAATATTAAGTATGTGTAATTTTACATTCACAGGAGCGAAGTCCACACCGTATGTGTCATATATTATTGTAAGTGAATTTCAATGTGTGACATATTATTTCTGAGTCATTATATTCACAGGAGTGAATTTCAATGTATCATATATTATTTCTCAGTCATTATATTCACAGGAGTGAATTTCAATGTGTCATATATTATTTCTGAGTCATTATATTCACAGGAGTGAATTTCAATGTATCATATATTATTTCTCAGTCATTATATTCACAGGAGTGAATTTCAATGTGTCATATATTATTTCTGAGTCATTATATTCACAGGAGTGAATTTCAATGTATCATATATTATTTCTCAGTCATTATATTCACAGGAGTGAATTTCAATGTGTCATATATTATTTCTCAGTCATTATATTCACAGGAGTGAATTTCAATGTGTCATATATTATTTCTCAGTCATTATATTCACAGGAGTGTGTCATCATATATTATTGCCTGTGACATTATTCAGTGAACTGAGTGATCCTGCCGATTAAACCACTGTAATTTCATACTTTATATATTCAAAGACTGAGTGATCCTAGCGATTAAACCAGTGTAATTTCATACTTTGCTATATTTTGTCAAAATAAATGATTGTTATCTTATATAAATTGGCTTCTGTTTCAGTTTATTATTATTATCATAATTAGTGTCATAGGCCCCCAAACCTTTGATTATAAAAACAAACAGATATATAGTAAACTTATTACCCCGGACCATTGATTTATTAAAAGTAGTTTATTAGTAGTGTCATAGGCCCCAAACCTTTCATTATAAAAACAACCAGAAACAATATTTTCAAGTTCATACAATATATTGACAACAATTTATTGTACATACAATAAAATAATGATATGATATGACAGTGTATTCCTGAAAGTTCTCAGGTAATCATGGAGTTTACTTCACATGTATGGTTTCTCTCCTGTATGTATTCATATCATGTTGTCCTGCCATGGCACTTCACCCGCCTCCGAATTGCACCAGTGCCGAAGGAGGTTTCTTTGCTTCTTCCCCTCTCTGTTGTCGATGTTGGGACCAGGCTGTCTGACGGTGTCCTCAAGGTTTCTTGCCGCCCTCCACTGACCAGCAGGGTTGGCATGGGCACCATGCCGGTTGACCAGTTGGTTCTGCATTTGTGGATAACGGATCCTCATCAAGTTGTGCAGGACCATGCACGTTGTTACGATGAGACGGACGGTAGCGGGGTCGTGGCCCATGGTTGTCATGAGCACCTGAAAACGGTTGGCAAGTATGCCAAACGCGTTCTCAACGACTCGCCTTGCCCGAGACAATCTATAATTGAAGATCCTCTCTTCTTTGTCTCTGCCGCGCCCACCATAAGGTTTCATGAGATTGGGCTTCAGGGCGAAGGCGTCGTCAGCCACTATGAAGAAAGGGACATCCTGAGTGTCATTTGGAAGTGGTGTGGGGTCCGGTATGTTCAGCGAGCCATCCTCGAAGCACTGTTTCAGCTCAGATGCGTTGTAGATTTGAGCATCGGATGCTGCGCCCTTGCCTGAAAATACATAACAACAAAGAATAATATTAGAAACATAATTATGCAACAATAATAATTAATTATGAGCAATTTAAATTGATTATTACCTTCTTATTTACCTGATCATATATCAATCATCTCAGGTGGGTAATAAATAACATTGAAATTTATATTATTTTATAAAAGCAGTACAAAGTTATACTTGTGATATAAATTAAGGTACTTACCACCAAGATCCGCCCAGATGAATTTGTAATCAGAGTCGACCAATGCCATCAATATGACTGAATAGAATCCCTTGTAGTTATAATACAGGGATCCTGAATTGGCGGGGCACTTGACGCCGACATGTTTCCCGTCCAGAGCTCCAAGACAATTGGGGAAGTTCCACCTCGTCAAGAAGCCATCTGCAATGGCTTGCCATTCAGCTTCTGTTGATGGTGGCTTCATGACCTCATCCATGAACTCGTCGCAAATAGCCTTGCAGACCTCTTTGACGAAGATTGAGATGGAGTTGTTTGGGATCCTCCAACTATACTGTAGGTCTGTGTACTTAGCACCGGAAGCAAGGTGTCTAAGTGTCACGGCCAACTTGAGACCAGGCTCGAGAGGTTCCCGGTACCTGGTGTGTTGCTTGGTCAGACGATGTTCAATCCTGGCAAATATCTCATCGAACATGTCGGGGGGCATCCGCAGAAAGTTCTTGAAAGCCTTCGGATCTTCTCTGCGTAATTCAACCATGAGCTGGTCGTAAATGCCAAACTCACGGCGACGCCTCACCCACCCCCTCGTCCAAGCGCATCTCTTGCGTTGGCCTCTCCGTGCCCTTCTCTGGTTTCTCCTGACAATGTGGTCATTGACGTCCAGGTCCAACTCATCACGCTCACGCTGGGCAATAGCCAACATGTACATGAGTCGGACCCTGTCAGGACAATCCATGGTCAGTTGGTCAGTTGGTCACCGACTCATACGACCATGTACACAAGAAAAAGTAAAGCTCATCTGACGAAACCCCTCTATATATACCCAATAATTAGTGACAAACGGTGGCACACGGTGACAAAAGTAAATTTGTTGGTAATGGCACGTTCATATGACGCTACTGTGAAGGTAAGGACACGTTATGGACCCGTTATAGGACGTTATGGGAACGTCAAGGCGTTAACAGGATGTTACCCATGCGTTAGGGAGGCGGCGCCGTCAGAATCAGGCGGTACCGCTTTGGAAACACCCGTTGGCAGTCCGGTATGAACACTGTAATGAGGACGGTATGAATACGTTATGAAGACGGTGGCACGGTATCAACACGTTCATGACACGTTCACAACCCGCTTACAACCCGTTGCAGACGGTGGATTTTTTTTTGCCCGTTCATCACCGTTCTGTAACGGTTTATGAGCGTGTTGTGAACGTGTTCATACAGTGTGACCGTTTTCATAACGTATTCATACCGTCCTCATACCGTTCAACACCGTCCTCTTGCCGCTTACTTGTGGCCGGTGCCAGCCGGCCAAAGTTTTGAACATGCCCAAAACTTTCGCCGGGTCCCACCGGGTGTAAATAAGCGCCAACGCCCTATTAACGTGTTGCCCGCTTTGATAACGAACCACCGTGTGCCCTCGCCGTTCTCCACCGTCCGCAGACATTTTCGCGCACGGTGGCACACGGTAGGCCTACACGGCAGAGTGTGAGAGTCACATTAACAATCTGGTAACGTTTGGTAAAGATCGAATGAAAGATAAAGGCCCTATCGTCTTAACGAGTCCAAAATATAGCATTTTTAACTAAATCAAGGGCCATAACTCCGCTGTTAATGGTCCGATCTAGATGGTAGTCGAAGTTGTCCGAGCTTTCATTTATATAAACTATCTGGTAAAGTTTGGTAAAGATTGGATGAAAGATGAAGGCCCTACTGTCTGAATGAGGCAAAATATAGCATTTTTAACTAAATCAAGGGCAATAACTCCGCTGTTAATGGTCCGATCTAGTTGGTTTTCAAACTTGTCCGAGCTTTCATTGATATTAACAATCTGTGCAAGTTTGGTAAAGATCAAATAATAAATGAAGGTGCTAGAGTGTTCACAAGGCTTAATATGGCATTTTTCAGCAAAACAAGGGCCATAACTCCGGTGAAATTATTTCGATCTTGCCGGTTTTCAAAATTGTCCGAGCTTTCATTGATATAAAGACACTGGCAAATTTAAGTAAAGGTTCGTTTAATATTCAAGGCCCTAGAGTGTTCACAAGGCAGAAAATAGCATTTTCCAGAAAAAACAAGGGCCATAACTCTGGTGTTACTGACCCAATTTAGCTGATTTTCGAACTTGTCCAAGCGATCATTGGTATTAACAATCTGTGCAAGTTTGGTAACAATCAAATAATAAATGAAGGTGTTAGAGCGTTCACAAGGCAGAAAATAGCAATTTTCAGAAAAAAACAAGGGCCATAACTCTGGTTTTTCTGACCCAATTCAGCTGATTTTCGAACTTGTCCAAGCTATAATTGGTATTAACAATCTGTGCAAGTTTGGTAACGATCAAATAATAAATGAAGGTGCTAGAGCGTTCACAAGGCAGAAAATAGCAATTTTCAGAAAAGACAAGGGCCATAACTCCGGTGTTACCAAACCGATTTGGCTGATTTTCGAACTTGTCCGAGCTTTTATTGATATTAACAATCTGTGTAAGTTTGGTAAAGATCAAATAATAAATGAAGGTGCTAGAGTGTTCACAAGGCTTAATATGGCATTTTTCAGCAAAACAAGGGCCATAACTCTGGTGAAATTTATCCGATCCGGCTGGTTTTCTAACTTGTCCGAGCTTTCATTAATATAAAGACACTGGAAAAGTTTCGTAAAGATTTGATTAATAATGAAGGCCCTAGAGTGTTCACAAGCCAAAAGTTAACGACGGACGACAGACGACGGACGACGGACGGACGACGGACAACTCGCCATCCCCTAAGCTCTTCTGGCCTTCGGCCAGTAGAGCTAAAAATGAAGTAAATCACCAAACAATCAAACAAACAAACAAATATCATATATTTGGCCGTACCAATAAAAAATCCGTGGATACGCCCCTGTCTAACATTGACTTCTAATGAAATGTTGAGTTAATTATTTACATGTACTTAGTATATACTGTGACTGATAATTAATTGTAATAACATAAATTTGAAATAAACATTAAAGATATATATTTATGACGTAAACTCTTTATAAAATAAAATTCACGCCGACAAAGTCCACTTTATTTTTCGTAACAAACATTTATTTCCACGTCTATATAGTTTGTTTCAAGTCATATCCAAACTTTTTAATTGCCGACATCATTAAAGATTTCAAACATGTCAAAAGGGTGCTGCTGATCTTTTGACTATATCAATTATATTCATTAATCGATCTGAAGATCAAACATTCCTAGTCACATGACACTTAAGTGATAAACAAATTTGGCTTTTTTTTACCAAATGTTTACCGTAAAGTGGCATAATTGACGTAACGTTGTCAAAAGAAAGAAATAATACCAAGTCTCGTTATATCCAGTTACGAGAGTTACCATTAGAATCGACTAGTTTAAGGTTATTTTTGAATTTTATATTTGATCTCGTTTCTCGTGATTTACCGAGAGTTAAATTGTGTTTTTCTGATTTTGATTATCCGAAGAAAAAAATGGTGGTCGCATATTGATCATAAAAGTGGTCTTTTGGCATGGAATTATGCGGTCGTTGGTCACGTTATTTTGTATTGCGTTGTACGTCATTTTCAGCACATGTAAGGTTATATATGACGGTCGATTTTTTTGTGGTGGAGGGAGACCACCCACTTTTCCTGGGTAGAACCAGTACTGTACACCTCCCGCCATTCGTAAGAATCAACACTTCCTCACAAGTCGAGCTCCTGGTGAGAGGCGAAGGTTTACAACGCAACGTCGTTAACAATTCGGCCACAGAGACGCTTCTACTGGTCACGTTAGACAGGTGGTCACTTATTGCAGTATAAACTAATAGCAAATATCGTCGGGTGGAACTCAGTGGTCGCTTACATCAGGTGGTTGCTTAAAATAGGTCCTCTTACGACCAGGTTTGACTAGATTGCGATAATGTTATTATATAGACTATGTACTACATAGTTTTTGATAAAAATAAAAAAGTATATGCAGGGAACTTGTGCATGGCATGTTTAATAGGATAAAAAGGAACATCTATAGAACAAAGATATTCGCAGCAAAGTGGTGGTAAGTTTTGTGTTGAGGTAATATTGTTTCTGAGAATAATTATTTATCTTTTAGGCAACATGCACCTTTTATACTAAATGTATGGGAATAGCATAATTCCTTTATAAATGTTATTTATTTATCACATATTATTCTTAATAAAATGTCAAAATTTCCAAACCATGTATTACGTGTCATAAATTAGAGCAATTTCAGGAAAGAAACTTTGCTCGTAAAGTAAACTTATTGTTGTGAATTATAAAATACATTGAAAATGTTTTTTGAATTTTATATAAAATCATCATGTGAACATAAGTTAGAGGAGATCTAGGTGTAAACCCGTGGACTGACATTTCAGGGATGTAAACAAGAAACATTGGATGTAAACAAACTTAACTTTTTGGCCCTTTTTTTATTAAAGATAAATTGTATTGAAATCACATCTCTATTAAGATCTCACGTGATGTGTTTTACTGCTGTATTTAATTGGTGTTATTGGAACAGTACACGCAGCACACGTTTACCAAAATGTATGCATAACCATTACAGCTGACTGGCATAACAGACTAGCGTTTACCTGACTTGACAACAATTACGCTACTCTCTGAGCTGTCCATATTGGACGCATTCGATTAAGATGGGGGATCTCTCCGACACTGATATATCTCTCCTGTCATTTGAAAGGCACGAGATGTCAGAAATGGAGCTCGATAAAAGTACACAAGTTAAGTTATTGTTTTAACCTGCCATTCATATCCAATCAACAGAGGGGTGTCCGTGGCCGAGTGGTTAGAGACTCTGACTTGAATCACTTGCCCCTCACCACTGTGGGTTCGAGCCCTAAGGAGACCGGGAATATTTATATGAGGAAGCCATCCAGCTGGCTTGCAGACTGTTGGCGAATTAGCATAATTCCTTTATAAATGTTATTTATTTATCACATATTATTCTTAATAAAATGTCAAATTTCCAAACCATGTATTACGTGTCTTAAATTAGAGCAATTTCAGGAAAGAAACTTTGCTCGTAAAGTAAACTTATTGTTGTAAATTATAAAATACATTGAAAATGTTTTTTGAATTTTATATAAAATCATCATGTGAACATAAGTTTGAGGAGATCTAGGTGTAAACCCGTGGACTGACATTTCAGGGATGTAAACAAGAAACATTGGATGTAAACAAACTTAACATTTCGACCTTATTAAAGATAAATTGTATTGAAATCACATCCCTATTAAGATCTTTCTGATGTGTTTTACTGCTGTATTTAATTGGTGTTATTGGAACAGTAAACGCAGCACATGTTTACCAAAATATATGCATAACCATTACAGCTCATAACAGACGAGCCTGTTCCCGATGAGCTGTGGGATCTCTCCGATACTGATACATCTCTCACGTCCTTTGAGAAACACGAGATGGAAAGTACACAAGGTAAGTGATTGTTTTAACCTGCCATTCATATCCAACCAACACAGTAAGATGGGGGATCTCTCCGATACTGATACATCTCTCACGTCCTTTGAGAAACACGAGATGGAAAGTACACAAGGTAAGTGATTGTTTTAATCTGCCAATTATATCCAACCAACACAGTAAGATGGGGGATCTCTCCGATACTGATACATCTCTCACGTCCTTTGAGAAACACGAGATGGAAAGTACACAAGGTAAGTGATTGTTTTAACCTGCCATTCATATCCAATCAACACAGTAAGATGGGGGATCTCTCCGATACTGATACATCTCTCACGTCCTTTGAGAAACACGAGATGGAAAGTACACAAGGTAAGTGATTGTTTTAACCTGCCAATTATATCCAACCAACACAGTAAGATGGGGGATCTCTCCGATACTGATACATCTCTCACGTCCTTTGAGAAACACGAGATGGAAAGTACACAAGGTAAGTGATTGTTTTAACCTGCCATTCATATCCAACCAACACAGTAAGATGGGGGATCTCTCCGATACTGATACATCTCTCACGTCCTTTGAGAAACACGAGATGGAAAGTACACAAGGTAAGTGATTGTTTTAACCTGCCATTCATATCCAACCAACACAGTAAGATGGGGGATCTCTCCGATACTGATACATCTCTCACGTCCTTTGAGAAACACGAGATGGAAAGTACACAAGGTAAGTGATTGTTTTAACCTGCCATTCATATCCAACCAACACAGTAAGATGGGGGATCTCTCCGATACTGATACATCTCTCACGTCCTTTGAGAAACACGAGATGGAAAGTACACAAGGTAAGTGATTGTTTTAACCTGCCATTCATATCCAACCAACACAGTAAGATGGGGGATCTCTCCGATACTGATACATCTCTCACGTCCTTTGAGAAACACGAGATGGAAAGTACACAAGGTAAGTGATTGTTTTAACCTGCCATTCATATCCAACCAACACAGTAAGATGGGGGATCTCTCCGATACTGATACATCTCTCACGTCCTTTGAGAAACACGAGATGGAAAGTACACAAGGTAAGTGATTGTTTTAACCTGCCATTCATATCCAACCAACACAGTAAGATGGGGATCTCTCCGATACTGATACATCTCTCACGTCCTTTGAGAAACACGAGATGGAAAGTACACAAGGTAAGTGATTGTTTTAACCTGCCATTCATATCCAATCAACACAGTAAGATGGGGGATCTCTCCGATACTGATACATCTCTCACGTCCTTTGAGAAACACGAGATGGAAAGTACACAAGGTAAGTGATTGTTTTAACCTGCCATTCATATCCAACCAACACAGTAAGATGGGGGATCTCTCCGATACTGATACATCTCTCACGTCCTTTGAGAAACACGAGATGGAAAGTACACAAGGTAAGTGATTGTTTTAACCTGCCATTCATATCCAATCAACACAGTAAGATGGGGGATCTCTCCGATACTGATACATCTCTCACGTCCTTTGAGAAACACGAGATGGAAAGTACACAAGGTAAGTGATTGTTTTAACCTGCCATTCATATCCAACCAACACAGTAAGATGGGGGATCTCACCGATACTGATACATCTCTCACGTCCTTTGAGAAACACGAGATGGAAAGTACACAAGGTAAGTGATTGTTTTAACCTGCCATTCATATCCAATCAACACAGTAAGATGGGGGATCTCTCCGATACTGATACATCTCTCACGTCCTTTGAGAAACACGAGATGGAAAGTACACAAGGTAAGTGATTGTTTTAACCTGCCATTCATATCCAATCAACACAGTAAGATGGGGGATCTCTCCGATACTGATACATCTCTCACGTCCTTTGAGAAACACGAGATGGAAAGTACACAAGGTAAGTGATTGTTTTAACCTGCCATTCATATCCAATCAACACAGTACGATGGGGGATCTCTCCGATACTGATACATCTCTCACGTCTTTGAGAAACACGAGATGGAAAGTACACAAGGTAAGTGATTGTTTTAACCTGCCATTAAATATCCAATCAACACAGTAAGATGGGGGATCTCTCCGATACTGATACATCTCTCACGTCCTTTGAGAAACACGAGATGGAAAGTATACAAGGTAGGTGATTGTTTTAACCTGCCATTCATATCCAATCAACACAGTAAGATGGGGGATCTCTCCGATACTGATACATCTCTCACGTCCTTTGAGAAACACGAGATGGAAAGTACACAAGGTAAGTGATTTTTTTAACCTGCCATTCATATCCAATCAACACAGTAAGATGGGGGATCTCTCCGATACTGATACATCTCTCACGTCCTTTGACAAACACGACATGGAAAGTATACAAGGTAAGTGATTGTTTTAACCTGCCATTCATATCCAATCAACACAGTAAGATGGGGGATCTCTCCGATACTGATACATCTCTCACGTCCTTTGAGAAACACGAGATGGAAAGTACACAAGGTAAGTGATTGTTTTAACCTGCCATTCATATCCAATCAACACAGTAAGATGGGGGATCTCTCCGATACTGATACATCTCTCACGTCTTTGAGAAACACGAGATGGAAAGTACACAAGGTAAGTGATTGTTTTAACCTGCCATTCATATCCAATCAACACAGTAAGATGGGGGATCTCTCCGATACTGATACATCTCTCACGTCCTTTGACAAACACGAGATGGAAAGTATACAAGGTAAGTGATTGTTTTAACCTGCCATTCATATCCAATCAACACAGTAAGATGGGGGATCTCTCCGACACTGATACATCTCTCACGTCCTTTGAGAAACACGAGATGGAAAGTACACAAGGTAAGTGATTGTTTTAACCTGCCATTCATATCCAATCAACACAGTAAGATGGGGGATCTCTTCGACACTGATACATCTCTCACGTCCTTTGACAAACACGAGATGGAAAGTACACAAGGTAAGTGATTGTTTTAACCTGCCGTTCATATCCAATCAACACAGTAAGATGGGGGATCTCTCCGACACGGATACATCTCTCATGTCATTTGAGAAACACGAGATGGAAAGTACACAAGGTGATTGTTTTAACCTGCTGTTCATATCCAATCAACACGGGTGTCCGTGGCCGAGTGGTTAGAGACTCTGACTTGAATCACTTGCCCTCACGACTGTGGGTTCCAGCCCTCATGAGATCGGGATTATTTATGTGAAGAAGCCATCCAGCTGGCTTATGGATTGTTGGTGGTTCTACCCAGGTGCCCAGCCGATAACCGATAATTCAGAAACTACTAATGGGACTGCAATCAAATTTCGCACAATGATACATGGCAATGAGAGGATGTGCAGAGCGCAAGAACCATAACTCTGCCTTTAATTAAGTTAGAGTTATTGCCCTTTGTCATTTTATACGTATAATTTGTGTCCGTTCCATAACTGGAAAACTAAAGGGATTGCGATGAAATTTCACACAATGATAGAAGACAATGAGAAGAAGTGCAGAGTGCAATAACCATAACTCAGTCTTCATTTATTTTAGATGTATTGCCCTTTGTAAGTTTATCCTTACAATTTCTGTCTGCTCCATAACATGAAAACTACTAACGGGACTGCCATCAAATTTCACACAATGATAAAAGGCTATGAGATTAAGTGCAAAATGCAAGGACCATATATCCGTCTTCATTTAATCGAGAGTTATTGCCCTTTGTAATTTTATACTTATAATTCTTGTTCGGAGCACAACTCAAAAACTCCTAGACTGGACAAGAATTGCGTCTACGGACAGATATTAGAACTACAAAGGGCCATAATTCAGTGGAAAATTATTGTACCGGAATGTCATTATAGTATGCACATGTCCACTTGATAGATACGTCCTAGCGTTTCGCGAAATTCTAAGAAGGAGTTATTGAGAAATAGCTTGGACAAGAATCGTGTTATTTCAAAAGAAATATAAAAAGATCGGACAGGGAAAGTAGCATTCAAGGAGGACAGTAAACCACAAAACACAGAAACAGACACGCAAACAGACAAAACAAGAAGGCAAAAGCAATAATAAATGCAAACGACATCACAAACACAAAAAGGGTTGACAATAGGGCTACCGCCTTGGAACGGTCAGTGGCAAAGTAGGCCACTGGGGGTTTAAACCGGTTCTAGGGTGCACCAAACCTCACACTTACCCTACTGTCATCCCATTAAAACAGGACAGTGTAAATAAAGAAATCCCCGCCATCAGAATGTGAGGAATTGGGAAAATATCATGGTTAGAATATATGAAGAATTGGTAAATTATCAGTTATAAACAAAAATACAACTTAATGATACTACAAAAGCAATTGGGTCGAAAGATTAGCGTCTGTGACGGTAATCTCAGTTTTAAGCAATGTAAATTTACATTAGAAGAATTTGATTGTCTAATGTTTGCTGTTTTCTATTACTGAAATCTTATCAGTAGTTCATGTCAATAAGTAACAGGGGAGCATACCTATTCAAACTCTTTAGATGTTTCAGTTAAAGTTTCATCAACTCTGTTTACCGATTAAAGAGGTGTTGCTTATTTTAAAATCTGACAGCACCAAAAAGAGATACATATAGAGCTGTACACACAAACAGTAACAGTAATATTGAAACACAATGTCCTTTATATTATTCTTATAATTAATATTGATTATTGAACAAATGCAAGTTATGCAGAGAAACTAAAGGGGCACCGTGAGCTTTAAACAAGAGGCCCAAGTAACTCCTCTGTTACTGGTCCGACTGGTCCAACATAGAGCTATAAAAAAAAAATGACAAAAAAAATTAAAAAAAAAATAACAAAAAGAAATAAAAAATTTAAAAAAAATTGAATAAAAAAAATAACAAGAGGCCCAAGAGGGCCTGTGGACGCTCTACTGGCTAACACGGCTCTTATAACATCAATGAAGTGAGTGACTGCCATTTACGTTTTTTTGAAAGTATTGGGCAAAAAACAGCTTTTTAACTAAATCAAGGGCCATAACTAAAGAATCTGGTAAAGTAGACCATAATCTACTAATCTGTTACTGGTCCGACTGGTGAAACATAGAGCTTAAAAAAAAAAAAAAAAAAAAAATTTAAAAAAAAAAAATCAATAAATAAAAAAAAAAGTTAAAAAATAAATAAAAATAAAAATAAAAAATAAAAAATTAAAAAAAATGATATTTTAGTTGAATGGATTAAGTGGTTTCGGAGTAGATGTCGTTTGAAATTTCCTTAAATTTGACCTAGTTTTAGCCATGGCGGCCATCTTCGATGACTGGCGGCCACGAAAAACACAAATCTGAGAGGGACTATCCCAAATATCATTGTGATTAAGTTTCATCGGTGGTCCATCAAACGGTTTCAGAGAATACGTCATTTTTAAAATTCAAAGTATTCTCTTAATACATATAGGGAAAAGTAACCACGCCCTTTGGCAGCCATGTTTTTTGACGAATACAAATAATTTGAACAATCTTGGTAGAGAGTCCCCCAAGGAACATTTGTGTGAAATTATTTTGAAATCCAACCAGCAGTTTCAGAAGACAAGAATTTTTCAACTTTTTATATAATATACATATAAGGAGAAAAAGTCCCGCCCCTGTGGCGGCAATGTTTTTTTGACCGATCCAAATAATTTGAACAACTATAAAAGGTAATCCCTAAGGAACATTTTTGTGAAAGAATTTTCAAAATCAGACCATCGATTTCGGAGAAGAAGATTTTTTAAGGTTTTTCAACATGGTTGCCATGGAAACCAAATCCCTTGGCACAATGCCAAAATTTTAACAACTTTGCTTTCCCCTGACCCAAGGATGCTTCCTGTGAAGTTTCAACTAATGTAATACATGAAAGCTCTGTGCCATGTGGTTGCAGAGAAGACAATTTTTTTCAGTTTTTCCCTATACAAGGCTATGTAAAACTGTGACCCCGGGGTGGGGCCAAATTGATATGAACAATATGATAAAATTTGGTAAAGATCGGATAAAAAATGAAGCCCCTATCGCCTTAACGAGGCAAAATAGAGCATTTTTGATTAAATCAAGGGCCATAACGCCGCTGTTACTGGTCCGATATGGCTTGTTTCCAAACTTGTCTGAGCTGTTATTGATATTAACAATGTGGTAAAGTTTGGTAAAGATAGGATGAAAAATGAAGGCCCTATCTTCTTAACGAGGCACAATATAGCATTTTGAACTAAATCGAGGGCCATAACTCCGCCGATACTGGTCCGATCTGGCTGGTTTTCAAACTTGTCTGACCTTTCATTCATAGTAACAATCTGGTAAAGTTTGGTAAAGATCTAGTGAAAGATGAAGGCCCTATCGTCTTAACGAGGCAAAATTTAGCATTTTTAACTAAATCAAGGGCCATAACTCTGCCGATACTGTTCCGATCTGGCTGGTTTTCGAAATTGTCCGAGTTTTTATTGATATTAACAACCTATTAAAGTTTGGTAAAGATTGGATAAAAATTGAAGGCCCTATCGTCTTAACGAGAAAACGTTAACAGACGACAGACGGGCGATGGATGACAGACAACACATCATCCCATAAGCTCTGCTTGTATTCGACCAGTAGAGCTAAACATATACTAATAATAAAAAAATATATGCTAATAATAAAAAAAAATGCATCTGGTAAAGTTTGGTAAAGATCAGAAGAGAAATGAAAGCCCTATGTATTAACGAGGCAAAATATAGCATTTTTTAACTAAATCAAGGGCCACAACTCCACTGTTACTAGTCCGATCTGGCTGGTTTTCGAACTTCTGCGAGCTTTCATTGATACTAACAATCTGGTAAAGTTTGGTAAGGATCGGATGAAAAATGAAGGCCCTTGGTCAGTAGAGCTAAAAATCATCAGCTCCAGAAAAAGTAGGTCATAGATGAAATCCATGCATCCAAAAAGATACACTACCCAAGACACAACTATGTCAAAATAGAATATGTTTTCTTCCAAAGATTAAGCTATAAATTAGGTTTAAAACATCTAGTGCATAATTATAGTTCATGAATGAGTGATGTAAATGAAACAATTAAAGTTATCTGCCCTTTGCTTGGAGGGTCAATGTCACTTCCACATTTGCTTTGTCACGTTGCGATGTACCACCCAAGATACAACTACAAGCAAAGTTTGAAAGGTCTAGTGCATACAATTTGTGAGAAAATGACCTAAACGCAAAACTTGAATGTTGATGCCGCCACCGCCACCGCCGCCACCGCCGCCGGAAAAGCAACACCTATGTCTCAAAAAAAAGGGCGTGGATTGGGGAAAGGGGAGGATGGGGCCTATGCCCCAATATGGGTGAAGTATGAATAAGATGAAAATCCCAACCAAAATTATTTACATATACAACAGCTTACACGCAAACCTTCATCTGCCTTTATTGCACATTTTATGGGCCATTACAATTTGGGTTGCATCGGAGCCCAGAATTTTCAGATGACAAAATTACTTATGCAACCCTTTACAACATGCTATAAGGAAACCAATTCCCAAATTGAGCTGAGCTAGAAATGAAAGAGATATAGACCTGTAAACACAGCTCACAGGACATATTTTAAGGGCTGTCAGAATTTGGGTTCCATGGGAGCCCAGGGGTTACAGGAACCAACATTACTTCAGCAGCCTTTAAGATAATGCTATAAGGAAGCCCATGGCATAATTTGGTTGTGCTAGGATAAGAAATGTAAGAGATATAGACTTGTAAACACAGCTTACACGCAAACCTTGATGTGCGACGCCAACGCCGACGCCGAATTGATTACAAAAGATCTCTTATTCTTGGAATAGTCCAGCTAACAAGAGGACCAACATATAAAACAATAACAAGAACACCCAGGCTGAATATGAAATCAACAATGACAACAATAATACAACAGTGAAGTCGATACGACTAACAACAACAACAACAACAACAGGATTAATATAATCAAACAACATCAACACCCAAGCCAAATACTGAATCAACAATGACAACAACAAAACAAAAGTAAAATCGATGGAACAACAACAACAGGATCAACATATAATCAAACAACAACAACACCCAAGCCAAATATTGAATCAAAAATGACTGGAAAAAAAACAACAGGATCAATATATTAAACAACAACAACACCCAAGCCAAATAATGAATCAACAATGACAACAACAAAACAACAGTGAAATGGATGGAACAACAATAACATAACAAGACCAACATAATAACAACAACTACACCCAATCCGAATAGAGAATCAACACTGACAACAATAAAACAACAGTGAAGTCGATATGACTGGAACAACAATAAC
>JAWPHD010013189.1:0-70255 GCA_037043455.1 Cyrtodaria siliqua
GAGGGTGTGTGTGTGGAGGAGGCACATAACGATAGCATAAGTTGATCGACTGGGAGACCGGTGTACGTAACTCTGAGATGTAATTATTTCCATAATGTGCAGATTTACGAAATATGTTTTATAGGGTATTTATTTGTATACGGTCAATAATGCGCTCTTAGGCATTCCTACAGGCTTATATTACGACAGTATTTAGAGACATTTAGAAGGATAGAGAGAAGACGAGTTGTTTTCTTGTATTCATATACTTTAGCACGATCTCTCCTTCTCTCTTGTAACCCTTCTATCTCAGTCTGTACTATCGTAATGAAGGCATCTGTTCTTTCTCAGTCTGTACTATCGTAATGAATGCCTCTGTTCTATCTCAGTCTGTACTATCGTAATGAAGGCCTCTGTTCCTTCTCAGTCTGTACTATCGAAATGAAGTAATGAAGGCCTCTGTTCTATCTCAGTCTGTACTATCGTAATGAAGGCCTCTGTTCTATCTTAGTCTGTACTATCGTAATGAAGGCCTCTGTTCTATTTCAATCTGTACTATCGTAATGAAGGCCTCTGTTCTATCTCAGTCTGTACTATCGTAATGAAGGCCTCTGTTCTATCTCAGTCTGTACTATCGTAATGAAGGCCTCTGTTCTATCTTAGTCTGTACTATCGTAATTAAGGCCTCTGTCCCCTATCTCAGTCTGTACTATCGTAATGAAGGCCTCTGTTCTTTCTCAGTCTGTACTATCGTAATGAAGGCCTCTGTCCCCTATCTCAGTCTGTACTATCGTAATGAAGGCCTCTGGACCTTCCCTACAATCAGTTTCTGAACATCGGGTACGGTGTTTGCACATTCCCACTCTGTCTCTTGCCCGCTTGCTATTACGCATTAATCCGAGCCTTCTCAGACCCTAAAAATCATTTTTAGTTTTTTTTATGTGTGGCTTTTTACACAGCCAGGGTTCGTGTGTGTGCTTGCGTGAGTGCGTGCGTGCGTGTGCGTGCGTGTGTGATGCGACTATATGACGTGCTCCTTCTCTTAATAGTGTATGGTCGACCTATGGCTAACCTTTGTGTGTGAATGTTAACAGGGCATGACCGTTTTGGGTGAAGGTGTGACGGAGTGTGAGGTGGGGTGGTGGGGTACATTATTTTCATATTCTAAATTTGTATACATGACTTTATTTGGCAATAATCAAAATAAATGTATGTTATCCTAATTTAGAGCATTATACATTTGCTGAAAGTTCTTTAAAACATTTATACTAAGCCGACGTGTGTGTGTGTGTGTGTGTGTGTGTGTGTGTGTTTGCGTGCGTGCGTGCGTGCGTGCGTGCGTGCGTGTGTTGGGTTGGGGGAGGGTGTGGGTGTGGAGGAGGCACATAACGATAGCATAAGTTGATCGACTGGGAGACCGGTGTACGTAACTCTGAGATGTAATTATTTCCATAATGTGCAGATTTACGAAATATGTTTTATAGGGTATTTATTTGTATACGGTCAATAATGCGCTCTTAGGCATTCCTACAGGCTTATATTACGACAGTATTTAGAGACATTTCGAAGGATAGAGAGAAGACGAGTTGTTTTCTTGTATTCATATACTTTAACACGATCTCTCCTTCTTTCTTGTAACCCTTCTATCTCAGTCTGTACTATCGTAATGAAGGCATCTGTTCTATCTCAGTCTGTACTATCGTAATGAAAGCCTCTGTTCTATCGCAGTCTGTACTATCGTAATGAAGGCCTCTGTTCTATCTCAGTCTGTATTATCGTAATGAAGGCCTCTGTTCTATCTCAGTCTGTACTATCGTAATTAAGGCCTCTGTTCTATCTCAGTCTGTACTATCGTAATGAAGGCCTCTGTTCTATCTCAGTCTGTACTCTCGTAACGAAGGCCTCTGTTCTATCTTAGTCTGTACTCTCGTAATGAAGGCCTCTGTTCTATCTTAGTCTGTACTATCGTAATGAAGGCCTCTGTTCTATTTCAATCTGTACTATCGTAGTGAAGGCCTCTGTTCTTTCTTAGTCTGTACTATCGTAATGAAGGCCTCTGTTCTATCTCAGTCTGTACTATCGTAATGAAGGCCTCTGTTCTATCTCAGTCTGTACTATCGTAATGAAGGATTCTGTTCTTTCTCAGTCTGTACTATGGTTATGAAGGCGCTGTTCTTTCTCATTCTGTACTATCGTAATGAAAGCCTCTGTTCTATCTCAGTCTGTACTATCGTAATGAAGGCCTCTGTTCTTTCTCAGTCTGTACTATGGTAATGAAGGCGCTGTTCTTTCTCATTCTGTACTATCGTAATGAAGGCCTCTGTTCTTTCTCAGTCTGTACTATGGTAATGAATGCCTCTGTTCTTTCTCAGTCTGTACTATCGTAATGAATCGCTGTTCTTTCTCGGTCTGTACTATCGTAATGAAGGCCTCTGTTCTATCTCAGTCTCTTCTATCGTAATGAAGGCCTCTGTTCTATCTCAGTCTATACTATCGTAATGAAGGCCTCTGTTCTTTCTCAGTCTGTACTATCGTAATGAAGGCCTCTGTTCTATCTTAGTCTGTACTATCGTAATGAAGGCCTCTGTTCTATCTCAGTCTGTACTATCGTAATGAAGGCCTCTGTTCTATCTCAGTCTGTACTATCGTAATGAAGGCCTCTGTTCTATCTCAGTCTGTACTATCGTAATGAAGGCCTCTATTCTTTCTCAGTCTGTACTATCGTAATGAAGGCCTCTGTTCTATCTCAGTCTGTACTATCGTAATGAAGGCCTCTGTTCTATCTCAGTCTGTACTATCGTAATGAAGGCCTCTGTTCTTTCTCAGTCTGTACTATCGTAATGAAGGCCTCTGTTCTTTCTCAGTGTGTACTATCGTAATGAATGCCTCTGTTCTATCTCAGTCTGTACTATCGTGATGAAGGCCTCTGTTCTATCTCAGTCTGTACTATCGTAATGAAGGCCTCTGTTCTTTCTCAGTCTATACTATCGTAATGAAGGCCTCTGTCCCCTATCTCAGTCTGTACTATCGTAATGAAGGCCTCTGTTCTTTCTCAGTCTGTACTATCGTAATGAAGGCCTCTGTCCCCTATCTCAGTCTGTACTATCGTAATGAAGGCCTCTGGACCTTCCCTACAATCAGTTTCTGAACATCGGGTACGGTGTTTGCACATTCCCACTCTGTCTCTTGCCCGCTTGCTATTACGCATTAATCCGAGCCTTCTCAGACCCTAAAAATCATTTTTAGTTTTTTTTATGTGTGGCTTTTTACACAGCCAGGGTCCGTATTCATATAGCTTCTTATGGATCAATAAAATCTGAATACGGTCTCAGATGATATAGGCAAATCGTAAAAAGGACTGTTAAGGTCAGAGAAGGCTTGGATTACCTACGCGATAAGTAATAGATAGAGTATGGTTTCATTGAGTTGGTTCATTTAAACATCGAGATGGTCGTAGCCCATCGAGGTGTTTAAATTAACCAACGTGATGAAACCATACTCTATTTGTTTTGTAGCATGTCCATTTCAGCTCTATTTCAGTTATTCTTACTGTTATTCTAACTGTTATTCTGACGGGTCTTATTTTCAATTAAACGATTTACACCTGTGTTTGTTCAGTGACTATGCTACCCACTGGATTAAACAGGTAGACTAGATAGATATCGTCAATACGCCTATAGCAAGCCAATTGTCCAATAATTAGTCGAAAAACTAGGATTAACGATCGATAAACTAGGTTTTTCGAACGTAAAACCAGGTTTATCGAATACTAACCTATATTTTCGAGCGAAAACATAGGATAACGGGCGTAAACCATAGTTTACGCTCGTGAACCCAGGTTTACGTTCGATAAACTAGGTTTCTCGATTGAACTAAGAATTTCGGTCGTTATCCTGAGTTCACGAGCGTGAACCTGTGTTTACGGGCGTGAACCTGGGTTCACGAGCGTGGACCCTAGTTTACGAACGTGAACCTATGTTTACGACCGTGAACTTGGGTTTACGACCGTGACCATGGGTTTACGACCGTGAACATCGGTTCACGCTCGTGAACATAGGATAACGACCGAAAATCATAGATTTGTTCGAGAAACCTAGTTTATCGAACGTAAACCTAGGTTCACATTCGTAAACTATGGTTCACGCTCGTAAACCCAAGATCACGGTCCTAAACATATATGGCAAGCCAATTGTCCAATAACCCAGGTTCACGGTCGAAAAACTAGGATAAACGATCGATAAACTACGTTTTACGAACGTAAAAGCATGTTAACCTATACTTTCGAGCGAAAACATAGGATAACGTCCGCAAACCATATTTCACGCTCGTAAACGTCGTAGGTTCACGCTCGTAAACCCAAGTTTACGGTCGTAAACATAAGTTCACGTTCGTAAACTATGGTTCACGCTCGTGAACCCCGGTTCACGCACGTTGACATAGGATAACGACCGAAATTCATAGTTCAATCGAGAAACCTAGTTTATCGAACGTAAACCATGGTTTACGGTGGTCGATACACTAGGATTATCAAATCAACTATGAATTTCGGGCGTGAACATGGCTTCACGACCGTGAACCTATGTTTACGACCGTGAACCATAGTTAACGAACCTATGTTTACGAGCGTGAACCATAGTTTACCTCGTAAACATAGGTTCACGTTCATAAAACCGGGTTTATCGACTTGTTACTATGCTTTCGGACCGGTATCTGTGATTTACGAGCATAGCCAATCACGACCGTGAACCATAGTTTACGAACGTGAACTATAGTTTACGAGCGTGAACCTAGGTTTACGACCGTGAACCATAGTTTACGGACGTGAACCTAGGTTTACGACCGTGAACCATAGTTAAACTAGGCTTCTCGAACAAAACTATGATTTTCGGTCGTTATCCTATGTTCTCGAGCGTGAACCTATGTTCACGGTCGTAAACCCATGTTCACGGTCGTAAACCCAAGTTCACGGTCGTAAACATAGGTTCACGTTCGTAAACTATGGTTCACGCTCGTGAATCCAGGTTCACGCCCGTAAACATAGGTTCACGCTCGTGAACTTAGGATAACGACCGAAATACTTAGTTCAATCGAGAAACCTAGTTTATCGAACGTAAACCTGGGTTCATGAGCGTAAACTATGGTTTACGGCCGTTATTCTATGTTTTCGCTCGAAACTATAGGTTAGTATTCGATAAACCTGGTTTTACGTTCGAAAAACCTAGTTTAACGATCGTTAATCCTAGTTTTTCGACCGTGAACTGGGTGGTTCACGTAATTATTGGACAATTGGCTTGCCATAAACATAGGTTCACGTCCGTAAACTATGGTTCACGGTCGTAAACGTAGGTTTACGCTCGTAAACTATAGTTCACGTTCGTTAACTATGGTTCACGGTCGTGATTGGGTATGCTCGTAAATCACAGATACCGGTCCGAAAGCATAATAACAAGTCGCTGAACCAGGTTTTACGAACGTGAACCTATGTTTACGAGCGTGAACCATAGTTTACGAGCGTAAACTATAGTTCACGGTTGTAAACAAAGGTTTACGTCCGTAAACTATGGTTCACGCTCGTAAACATAGGTTCACGTTCGTAAACTATGGTTCACGGTCGTAAACATAGGTTCACGGTCGTGAAGCCATGTTCACGCCCGAAATTCATAGTTGATTTGATAATCCTAGTATATCGAACGTAAACCATGGTTTACGTTCGATAAACTAGGTTTCTCGATTGAACTATGAATGTCGATCGTTATCCTATGTTTACGAGCGTGAACCGGGGTTCACGAGCGTGAACCAATAGTTTACGAACGTGAACCTATGTTTACGACCGTGAACTTTGGTTTACGAGCGTGAACCTACGTTTACGAGCGTGGACTATGGTTTACGGACGTTATCCTATGTTTTCGCTCGAAAGTATAGGTTAACATGCTTTTACGTTCGAAAAACCTAGTTTATCGATCGTTAATCTTAGTTTTTCGACCGTGAACCTGGTTAATCTTAGTTTTTCGACGTAATTATTGGACAATTGGCTTACCATAATATTTACAGAGGTTGTTATCCAGAACATAAATCTTTATATAGAACATAATACATTTGCACATTCAGAAAAAAAAATAGACCGAACCTGCTTTGTTATCCGACATTTTTTTTTAAGTTTTTTTTTTTTTTAATTGAATACGCTCCACTTCTCAATGGCATATTATATTATATGGAATGGAGTCTTGGTGTGGAGTCTTTGAGTGGATTGGAGTGAATAATTGGAGTGACCTTGGAGTCACATTTTGGAGTGACTTTGGAGTCAAATTTGGAGTGAATATTTTTTGGAGTCTAAATTCAGATATTTTTATTGACTTTGATATTTTTTATTTACTTCTGTGATATACAGAATCATACATTCGTAATTGAGAATAAATTCTTTGGATAAAATCAATAATACACTATAACACATAATACACAATAATACTCATGTATGATCATCTTAATTCAGTGGAAAAGTAATCATAACCTGATATTGTAGCGTGGTCATTGAACATTCCCTTTGTAATAGCACAGGTGTAAATCGTTTAATTCAAAATAACCCCTGTCAGAATAAATGGTGTACTCTAACTACCAGTTATTGGAAGTTAGAGTATGGCAGACAGCTGAAATGGATATGCTACAAAACAAATAGAGTATGGTCTCATCGGTATCCAGTCAAATCGTACTTAAGTCAAATCGTACTTAAGTCAAATCTCTCTCACTTTGGTCAAAACTCGTACTGATTGACATTTTGAAATAAGTCAAATCGTACTCATTAATTTATTTCATTAGAAATAATCTAATTTCAGTAGATTATTGATTATATTTGATATATTATTATAATACAAGAAGTTTCAAGTAATGTTGTAATATATTTTAAATAATAAAAAGACATTAAAATATGGTCCAGGTTTTCTTGAAAAATGATTACGATTTGACCTGAGTAGGCCTGAGTAGGCCTACGATTTGACTAAAGTACGGATTTCACCACAAATACAAACTTAGATTGTTGTGATATAAAAGGTTATTAATTGTAAGGAAAATTAAGACTCCAAATTTAGACTAAAAAATTGACTCAAAATTATTCACTCCATTTTTGGAGTTAAGAACAAAATAATGTAACAAAAAACAAACGTCGGAACTGTTTATTAGTTTCAAAAACTAAATTGTACGGAAAAATAAGGTTCCAAATTTAGACCCCAAAATTTGACTCCAAAGTATTCACTCCAAATTTGTCTCCTATGTCACTCCAAAATGTGACTCCAAGGTCACTCCAATTATTCACTCCACTCCATTCCAAGACTCCACACCAAGACTCCGCTCTATATAACATACTATGCCCTTCTCAAATTTATGCAAACAGGTTCATTGCACAGGTTAAGCAAAGGGTTCATTGACACAGTTTAATCTCAAGGTCGATATACATATACCTGGCACATTTGCGAGGTTGTTTATGGAGATATGGAGTATTTGCCATAATAGATCATGAGGGTCTCCCAGGGGATTTGGGGAACAAGGGAACAACGCCATTTATTTTTGGGTAACAAGGGAACATTATCGGTTATTTTCAGGGAACAAGGGAACATTGGCATACTTTTAGGGAAATGGGGAACATGAGTTTACAGGGGGAAAAAAATAATATCTAGTTTTAATGTAAAAAAACTCATCTCAATAATGAAGGGTTTGGTGATCATGAAAGTTCAGATGATTCGTATTCTTCATCTTTTGTTGACTCTGAATCAGATTGTGAAATTAGTAACCTGCAAACAAGAGGCCCAAGAGGACCTGTATCGCTCTACTTGCTACCCCTTGGGCCGGGCCCCAATTTGACAACATTTGAACAAACTTGGTAGAGGATCCAAAAGCTGATAATAAATAAAAAATATTAAACCTTTATCTCTGTACAGTACGTCCTACAAACAAGTCTACGAGGGAGGATCTCCTGGATGCTCGGCTTATCAGCTACAGTAATCATTAGTAACTGTAAATGAGATGTTAAATGGCCATAAATATCACTACCTGCTGGGCTGACCAACGTCTTGAGAAACCCTATCTAATTACCTAATGCTCACCATATGTTTGCAGTTTGCTTTTCATTCTATTGGAGTTTTGTCTTATGAACATTCACAAGTTGATTTGTTCATTAGGAAACTAATAATTCTGCAAGATGTGAACACTAAGAGTAATTAATTCATAATTAATAGTACATTTTCTATTTAATTCATAAGTATCTTAATTTAAACTCAGAAAATCTATCTTAACTTCATCTGTAATTATAAGTGTATACTTTATATTTAGATGTTAGTTGTTGCACTACCAATTTTGCCACATGATTCTTACATAATTTTCATATGATACATATTATATGATAATTATATAAAAGGAACCTTTTTATATATTAATCATATGAGTATCATATAATAACACAATACGCACACATACACAAAAAAGAAAAAAAAGAGAGAAACGTCTGGTGGCGTTAAAGTCGGGTTTTCCAAAATGTGAAAGTTGCTTGCCTGTGTCTTTCGTGAACTATTTAATAGAGCTTTTTTAGATGGATTGTTTTTTGGGAGTGGGAGGATGCTTTAATGTTGAAAACCTAGTTTTCATTTTCAGCGCATAATGTTTGGTACAGCAAAACACAAAACACTGTTCAGTAAAACACATATAGAATACTTTTAAAAAATACTAATAAAACACTAACAAAATTAATACAAAAAATATATATTTAACAAAAAATATATATATACACACAAAATCGGTAAAAAAAAAAAGTCAGAACTTTCACAACTTTGAGTATACAGTTTGTGTATATCACGCATCAAAACAATAAACAAAGGAGAGAACATGTCAATAATTGACAAATGCCCCCAAAACATGTGTGACCTCTGACCCTAAGAGTGACCTTGGTCTTTGAGTGAAAAAAATAATAAAATTTAAGACAATTAAAAACTGAACACAACCTACTGGTAGACATTAACATTAAGAACTGCTTCAAAATAATGTGTTATCCTTCTATGTCCCTTTTACTTTAGACAGTCACAAGCCTATCTCTATAACTCATGTGGAATTTTGACTGTTACAGCATTAGTGGAAAAAATACATTGTGAAAAATAATAATAAACAGTTTTGCATCCAATGGTAAATCCATTTTCACTGTCCATTCTTCCATTCAACTTGAAGACTGTTGTCTAGATCACAAACCCTGAAAGTTAATGTAAATAGTTTTATGTTAATAGTTGTTTATGAATTTATAATATTTTTGTTAATAAGGCATTCAAAATGTATAAAGATACAGCTTTAAAGTATTATTTGTAATTGTTAAACTGTCATGCTATTACACTTTTGGCATAATTATTTGAGTTCTAATAATTTATAGTTTGGTATGGTATAAAGTATCTAAGGAATATATATTACGAGTAATATAACCACTGTCATAAAACAGTAAATTCATCAAATTGCATCATATAGTCAACTATTATGTTGTCATACAAGTTTTTTTTAAGTACATACAAAAGATTATTTAAACAAACATTATACTTACCATTATGTGATAAGAAATCAAATTAATCATTGTCCTGATGTAAACTTCAATGTTGTGCAACTGTCAGACATAATCAGCAGGATCGAGTTATCCTTAATTTGATAGCTGAAAGAAATTTAAATTAGCATGAGTTCTACTATTATCACTATTCTTATATAAGACATACAGATGAATATATATGCACGAATCAGATGAAACATTAACTTCAGTAAAGAAATTAGCTCATAAAACAACTAAGTAAACAATTAATTTCAGAGCTTTCTCAATTAGCAACCATATAAACATAAAGGACGAATGTCTTGCCATAATGTAATATTAATAGTAGTAGAGGTTTAAAGTAATTTACTTACCTGAATAATCACAAACTAGTGTTCTTTAATTCCTGCCTGTGTTTCTGGTTGAGTTTAAAATCCATCATAATGTTCATTCCTGAATGATGAAATCCATCAATGCATTAAATGTTTCATTATAGTTTTTTATGTTCCACCATTTGTTTTTCATTGTAACCAGGTCTTCAACTAATTTACATTAAGTGCTACATTCTGTAATTCAAGTTTAAAAATCCTAAAGTGCACATGTTTCTTCATAACTAGCTTTGTATACATTTTCAGTTTTTCAAATCCGAACTGCTAAATGTAAACCAATCCACACCTAGACTTGAGTTAGAGACAATTTGTAGGGTTTGCAGGTTTTTATTCTGAGCTGCCATATACAACATATAATGCCAGATGGATAATGGATGGTCAGTTACCCCTAAGTTCCCCAACATCTGTTTAGCGTTATCTAGACATTTTATGTCTGAAAGGTGTGGAGACTGGCAGCAATTATAAAGGAATCAGGACAACTGAAATGGACGTGCTACAAAACAAACAGAGTATGGTCCCATCTTGTTGGTTGATTCAACATCGGGATGTACCATACTCTATCTACAGTAATACTTATATATGACTGAATTAGTATATTAAAATATTCTTTAATATTGACAAAGATATGTCTTGCCTCTTTTAACATGACTCATGCAATTGATGAATGAAACTGTGCCCTACAGTAAGTAAAGTGGTACTGTGGCAAGTCTATATTCCTGCAAGCGTTCTCAGTGACTTAATGATCAGCTCCAAGGTAATGGGGGATCATCTGTTAATTAGGAAATTATGAATCTACATATTAGGTCTGGTTAATTAAACATTCATTACGGTATTATCACAATGCTGAATTGAACATTTGGATAAAATGTCAAATGATATACATCTTCATTGTTACAAGTCAATATAATTTATTTCTACAAATCTACTAAATATTTAATTTAAATAACTGCATCTCACTAAAAATGTATTCTTTCTAACTATTATCACTTGTAATGTCATAAACAGAATCCCAAAATGTGACAATGAAATAAGTTTTATATTAATTTAATTTTAATTGCAGACTTATTTTTATATTATAATTTATAAATATCTAGTGTTTAAATATTTTGATTCATATGGATGTGTGGAAGTCATAGAACAAATACACTGAATGTTGTTTAACGGCTCAGCCATCAACACAGTATATGTTATTTGGAGCCGAGGGGAAAGGATACGTAGGAATCCGGGAACCTGCCCTACTCGTATTATCGAATAGATTCCTATGGTTCTTTAACGTGCTCGGAGGATAGACCGATACACGGGACCGCCCGGTTTACGTCCCCATCATAGAACAAATAATAATTAGCATTACATCTGCTAGTTTCATTTTCCAGTATTATTTTCAACGTAATTTGTTAAAGCGCAAACTTGTTTTATCAGGGAGTAAGTATACATACTCCGGAGTAAGTATACATACTCCCTGGTTTTATCGAGAAAATTCTAAGTCCACTTTTTCCATTGATTTCAAACCCCCAAAATGTTTGCTATTTTTCATGCTATTTTCCATCTTTTATTTTCACCAACTTTCCATGGCATTTTTCATTTTACCATGGAAATCCATGGCAATGTTTCCTGATGTCAGATAAAATCCATGGAAAAATGGTACGTTGTTCAAATTTTCATAGATTTTTTTTAAGATTTCACAGAAATCAATGAAAATTCCATACAATTCCATTCCAACTTCCACAGAATTCTATGGATTTCCATGGAAACTGCTTCATCTAGAGATATGTGTTGAAAATGACGTAAAACATCATACAAACAAACAAATACTTTGTCACATAAATGACTAAATCCACAATTAAATATATATATATTCATTTGTCTTAGTGACTATGTATTATGCATCATGTTAATTTGGCTTAGATTTCAGCATGAAGATAATAAAACGCTCAAAGTGCTAAAGTAATGCCACATCTGTTTTTATTCTCAAGTGCAATGTTACACTAATACTGTATTCTTACATGAATATAAGTTTAATGCAACACTAATACTGTACTCTTACATAAAGAGAAGTCTAATGAAACACTAATTCTTTACTCCGACTTAAGGTATAAAGTCTAATGCAACACTAATTCTGTACTTTTACACAAGGAGAAGTCTAATGTAACACTAATGCTATACTCCAACTTAATGTTTAAGACTAATGAAACACTATCAAAACATCTTTACCATTTTCTAAGTTAATGAAACATCAATAAAACATTTTTCTAAAAAGTAAAGAATTGATGTTTCATTAAATGTGATACTAATAAAACACTCTAACAAAATACTAAAGAGTGTTTTGTTAGTATTTTATTAATGCAGGATTAGTATTTTGTTAATATTTTTTTTCATATGGGGTCCTACAAACAAGTCTACGAGGGAGCATCTCCTGGATGCTCGGCTTATCAGCTACAGTAATCATTAGTAACTGTAAATGAGATGTTAAATGGCCATAAATATCACTACCTGCTGGGCTGACCAACGTCTTGAGAAACCCTATCTAATTACCTAATGCTCACCATATGTTTGCAGTTTGCTTTTCATTCTATTGGAGTTTTGTCTTATGAACATTCACAAGTTGATTTGTTCATTAGGAAACTAATAATTCTGCAAGATGTGAACACTAAGAGTAATTAATTCATAATTAATAGTACATTTTCTATTTAATTCATAAGTATCTTAATTTAAACTCAGAAAATCTATCTTAACTTCATCTGTAATTATAAGTGTATACTTTATATTTAGATGTTAGTTGTTGCACTACCAATTTTGCCACATGATTCTTACATAATTTTCATATGATACATATTATATGATAATTATATAAAAGGAACCTTTTTATATATTAATCATATGAGTATCATATAAGAACACAATACGCACACATACACAAAAAAGAAAATAAAGAGAGAAACGTCTGGTGGCGTTAAAGTCGGGTTTTCCAAAATGTGAAAGTTGCTTGCCTGTGTCTTTCGTGAACTATTTAATAGAGCTTTTTTAGATGGATTGTTTTTTGGGAGTGGGAGGATGCTTTAATGTTGAAAACCTAGTTTTCATTTTCAGCGCATAATGTTTGGTACATGTCAGCAACTTACTGTCCCAGATTTATTATAATTGCCCATGACATTGTTGAGATATAAAAATAATTGGACATGACAAGGTAAAAAAAATGTGGATACCCTTATAAAGTAAAAAAGGTTAACATAACATATATTTTGGAGAAATAGGTTACAGTGACCTAGTTTGCAGGATATTGTCAGTGCTTGACGAGAGGAAGGTGCTGTTAAAATTTGATAAAAGTCGGATTAATGCTGAGCTATAACAAAAAGTTAATCCCCCACTCCAAACTAAAACAAAAGGGTTAAGGTAAGGCATATTTTGGAGAAAGTAGGTCATGGTGACCTAGTTTTCAGGGTATGGTCAGTGCTTGATCAGAGGAATGTGCTGTTAACGTTTGATGAAGATCGGACATGTTAATTTCAAACTTAAACAAAAAGGTTAAAGTAATGCATATTTTGGAGAAAGTAGGTTACAGTGATCTAGTTTTGATGGTATGGTCATTGCTTGAGGAGAGGTAGGTGCTGTTAAAATTTGATGAAGATCGGACATGGTAATGCTGATATATAATAAAAAGTGAATCACCCCATCCCCCACCCCAAGCCCAAAATTAAATAAAAAAGGTTAACGTAACGCGTATTTTGGAGAAGGTAGGTCATAGTGACCTAGTTTTCAGGATATGGGTATTTACTGACTGTTGATAGAAGCTTTTAGAACTTCACATCACATTGCCAAGAGTGCGACAAAAAAATAACAGCCTTATTCGAGTGACCAGTGCACTTGAATGTCATGCTTATTCTTTGACGTTTAAAATATAGTTTGTGGTGAATATTGACCTTGAAAATGAATAATATTGACCTTAAAAATGATCCATGGAACAACCTTCAAGTTAAGTACAAGTTACACAATAATCATTGTCATTGATGAATAAATAATACATTATATTTAACATTTATGTTGTAGGTAGTATTAACTAACTAGAGCAAGTCGATGGCATGCCATCACATTTATTCCCCACACGTTTTAATTAGTGGCATGTAGTGGCATGTAAGCCAGTGACAACATAGTGAAAGTTTAAAGTCTGCATTGCAGAGAAGAATGATAAAACAAACATCGGATATATACTTACTTCTATATTCTGACCCATTCCCACCACAGATGACCCTCGGGCATTTTTTTATTTGATATGCAACATGATCCTTTTTGGAAAAAAAAGAATTTTGAACCTGCCTACCTCGCCAAGTCCAACCACCAGGGCATGACCCAGAATTCACGCCAAAAAAAACACGTTATATTGACCATTTAGCCAACGATAATACAAAGACAATTGCATACTCCTGCAGATAAAGGGACACACGGCAATCTTGATTCTTTAAAACCTCGCGGCATCCTGTTTATCTGCAGGAGTATGCAATTGTCTTTGTATTATCGTTGGCTAAATGGTCAATATAACGTTTTTTTTGCGTGAATTCTGGGTCATGCCCTGGTGGTTGGCCTTGGCGAGGTAGGCAGGTTCAAAACTTTTTTTTTTCCAAAAAGGATCATGTTGCATATCAAATAAAATAATGCCCGAGGGTCATCCGTGGTGGGGATGGGTAAGAATATAGAAGTAAGTATATATCCGATGTTTGTTTTATCATTCTTCTCTGCAATGCAGATTTTAAACTGTCACTATGTTGTCACAGGCTTACATGCCACTACATGCCACTAATTAAAACGTGTGGGGAATAAATGTGATGACATGCCATCGACTTGCTATAGTTAGTTAATACTACCTACAACATCAATGTTAAATATACCGTATTATTTATTCATCAATGACAATGTTAATTGTGTAACTTGTACTTAACTTGAAGGTTGTTCCATGGATCATTTTTAAGGTCAATATTATTCATTTTCATGGTCAATATTCACCACAAACTATATTTTCAACGTCAAAGAATAAGCATGACATTCAAGTGCACTGGTCACTCGAATAAGGCTGTTATTTTTTGTGTCGTACTCTTGGCAATGTGATGTGAAGTTCTAAAAGCTTCTATCAACAGTCGGTAAATACCCATATCCTGAAAACTAGGTCACTATGACCTACTTTCTCCAAACTACGCGTTACGTTAACCTTTTTTTATTTAATTTTGGGCTTGGGGTGGGGGGTGGGGTGATTCACTTTTTGTTATATATCAGTATTACCATGTCCGATCTTCATCAAATTTTAACAGCACCTACCTCTCCTCAAGCAATGACCATACCATCAAAACTAGATCACTGTAACCTACTTTCTCCAAAATATGCATTACTTTAACCTTTATGTTTAAGTTTGAAATTATCATGTCCGATCTTCATCAAACTTTAACAGCACATTCCTCTGATCAAGCACTGACCATACCCTGAAAACTAGGTCACCATGACCTACTTTCTCCAAAATATGCCTTACCTTAACCCTTTTGTTTTAGTTTGGAGTGGGGGATTAACTTTTTGTTATAGCTCAGCATTAATCCGACTTTCATCAAATTTTAACAGCACCTTCACTGACAATATCCTGCAAACTAGGTCACTGTAACCTATTTCTCCAAAATATATGTTATGTTAACCTTTTTTACTTTATAAGGGTATCCACATTTTTTTTACCTTGTCATGTCCAATTATTTTTATATCTCAACAATGTCATGGGCAATTATAATAAATCTGGGACAGTAAGTTGCTGACATGTACCAAAAATTATGCGCTGAAAATGAAAACTAGGTTTTCAACATTAAAGCATCCTCCCACACCCAAAAAACAATCCATCTAGAAAAGCTCTATTAAATAGTTCACGAAAGACACAGGCAAGCAACTTTCACATTTTGGAAAACCCGACTTTAACGCCACCAGACGTTTCTCTCTTTTTTTTCTTTTTTGTGTATGTGTGCGTATTGTGTTCTTATATGATACTCATATGATTAATATATAAAAAGGTTCCTTTTATATAATTATCATATAATATGTATCATATGAAAATTATGTAAGAATCATGTGGCAAAATTGGTAGTGTAACAACTAACATCTAAATATAAAGTATACACTTATAATTACAGATGAAGTTAAGATAGATTTTCTGAGTTTAAATTAAGATACTTATGAATTAAATAGAAAATGTACTATTAATTATGAATTAATTACTCTTAGTGTTCACATCTTGCAGTATTATTAGTTTCCTAATGAACAAATCAACTTGTGAATGTTCATAAGACAAAACTCCAATAGAATGAAAAGCAAACTGCAAACATATGGTGAGCATTAGGTAATTAGATAGGGTTTCTCAAGACGTTGGTCAGCCCAGCAGGTAGTGATATGTATGGCCATTTAACATCTCATTTACAGTTACTAATGATTACTGTAGCTGATAAGCCGAGCATCCAGGAGATGCTCCCTCGTAGACTTGTTTGTAGGACTGAGTGAAGTTTTACAGTTTGTAGAGTCATTGGAATACCATGGGGGAAGAAAGGTCACTACCGAGAGGTTCTGGCCATGAAGGTCACGGTTCTGGCGGCATACATTCTTTTGAACGGAGTAACTGGAACCTCTTCCAGAGAAAACGACCAGGGATAAACAGCATGCGGGATATACAACAGAAAGCAGGATACATTCGTCTCTGCTACAGTCTTTCTTGATGTCTGGCACATCTGATAAAGAGATAATACCACAGTATGAAGACACGCAAGGTTTTACGCAAGCGTATAAAAAGCTGCCGGTAAGTCAATACACAAGACTGTGGGCCTGCGAACTGATAGGAATGCAAACAATTGTTTGTATAATTAATGAAAATCTAAGAACTATCAAACTGAACTAAGTGTTGCTGTTTTATCAAAAGCAATAACTACGCAATGGATGCGTCTATAGTGTTCACTGTGAAATTTGGCCAAGGTCTTATTGACATAATCCTTAATGATAGTTAAAAAATTAACAACACAGTCTTTATCAGAATTTAATTTTCTGATATAATCATTCAAATGCAAATTGATAAACAAGAGGCCCAAGAGGACCTGTGGACGCTCTTCTTGCTAACATGGCGCTTATAACATCAATGAAACGAGTGACTGCAATTTACGTGTTTTTTTTACATTTTTGTGCAAAATACAGCATTTTTAACTAAATCAAGGGCCATAACTAAAAAATCTGGTAAATGTTGGGCCCTATCGTCTAAACGAGCCAAAATATAGCATTTTTAACTAAATCAAGGACCATAACCCCGCTGAAACTGGTCCGATCTGGCTGGTTTTCGAAATTATCCGAGCTTTCATCGACATTAGCAATCTGGTAAAAGTGAGTAAAGATCGGATGAAAAATGAAGGCCCTGTTACTTGTCTGATATGGCTGGTTTTCGAACTTGTCCGAGCTTTCATTTACACTTCTCAAAACTGCTAACTACACCGCTCACGTTTTGGGTTATATATATCGATGGGTTGAATGTTTTTCAATAAAATAAAAAGGAAATACCAATTCAATCATTTTTACATCATTTCATTTTATTTTTTTCATGGGCAATGCTAGAACTAAACCACAATAAGCAATTACAAACGACCCATGTAAACACTAAAGTCACACTTTTCCCATATCTACACTAAAGTCACACTTTTCCCATATCTACATGTAGATATTGGAAAAGTGTGACTTTAGTGTTTCCATGGGTCGTTTGTAATTGCTTATTGTGGTTTAGTTCTAGCATTGCCCATGAAAAAAATAAAATGAAATGATGTAAAAATGATTGAATTGGTATTTCCTTTTTATTTTATTGAAAAACATTCAACCCATCGATATATATAACCCAAAACGTGAGCGGTGTAGTTAGCAGTTTTGAGAAGTGTATATTAACAATCTATTCAAGTTTGGTAAAGATAAAACGAAAAATAAAGACCCTATCGTCTTAACGAGGCAAAATATAGCATTTTTAACGAAATCAAGGGCCATAACTCCGCTGTTACTGATCCGTGGCTGGTTTTCGAAATCTTCCGAGCTTTCATTGATATTAACAATCTGGTAAAGAGCGGATGAAAAATGATGGCCCTATCGTCTTAACGAGGCAAAATATAGCATTTTTAACGAAATCAAGGACAAACTCCGTTGTTACTAGTCCTATCTGGCTGGTTTTCAAACTTGCCCGAGCTTTCATTGACACTAACAATCTGGTATATTTTGGTAAAGATCGGATGAAAAATGAAGGCCCTATCGTCTTAATGAGCCAAAATATAGCATTTTTAACTAAATCAAGGGCCATAACTCCGCTGTTACAGGTTTGATCTGGCTGATTTGCAAATTTTTCCGAGCTTTCATTGATATTAACAATATGTTCTAGTTTGGTAAAGATAAAACGAAAAATGAAGGCCCTATTGTCTTAACGAGCCAAAATTTAGCATTTTTAACTAAATCAAGGGCCATAACTCCGCTGTTACTGGTCCGATCTGGCTGGTTTTCGAATTTGCCCGAGCTTTCATTGATTTTAACAATCTGTTAAAGTTTGATAAAGGTCTGTTGAAAAATGAGGGCACTATCGTCTTAACGATTGAAGATGTAGCATTTTTAACTAAATCAAGAGCCATAACTCCGCTTCTGGCTGGTTTTCGAACTTGGCCAGTAGAATTAATAAAAACAAATATATACATGTATATTCATAAATCTTGGCAAGCCCATAAAATATCAAGCATGGTGTCATGTATCCGTTTTATATCTTCTTTTGGAGGGTTTGGAAGTAATTTTTTATTTGATTGAAAAATATGAGTTATCAGTCATAAACAACAGTCCTAATGATTTTATATTATCGGAGCACCAGTGACATTTTTGTTCGCTCAGTCGATTGTATCATTATATTTTAAATAGAGAATAATCGACAGTCTCGGTGTGATATGAAAAACATGTCACGAGAACACGACGAGTTCGGAGAACGAGATTTTTAACCGAATTACAACGTGTTCGAGTGATGAACGTGAAGTTGGCAGTAGCAGTAGCAGTGCCAGCAGTAGTAGCAGTAGCAGTAGCTACTGCCATCAGTAGCAGCAGTAGCAGTAGCTACTGCCAGCAGTAGCAGCAATAAAATCAATAGTCATCGTAAGTGTTTTCTTTGCGCAAGTATGTTGTTTCTACTTCCCACCATCATGTTTAACAGACAACCCCATTCGCAACCATCATATGTTTGCTACTGCTACTGATACTGCTGGCAGCAGCTACTGCTACTACTGCTACTGCTACTGCCAACTTCACGTTCATGTTCGAGTGACATCATTTTGTATCACACCGAGACTGTTGATTATTCTATTTATTATATACCTTTATTATCATCACAATGGAGCTTTTCACAGAAGAGCATTTCAATGAAGAAGTTGATGGGAAATGAAGAGGAATGAGGAATCTGTTCAGGAGAAAATTATTCAGACATGTACTTGAAAGCAACAGCAATCTACAGTTCCGTTAAATACAAAAATGGTCACTGGTGTGACGAGATCACTTTTGTCTGATACTAAAAATATGTCACTGAGAAATCCTTATAAATCACTGATAGGTATATAATAAAAACATATATTTAGAAGTCCTTTCTTAGTACGGTTTAAACTTATCAAGTACATCAATTAAAGTTATAAACGATGTTTTCGATCCGTCTGCAAATAATGAGTTTTTTCATGTCCTATGATTTTAACATGTTTTATGTCTGTATTAGTATATATTTCATATGACAAAAGTTCTATGCATAACATAAACAGATAAGGGGATAATGGACATCCATGCTTTAAAGTAGAATATCGCTTGAGAGGTGTTGCATTTTATAATTACCTCTTATGAACAGACTCAATGAAACCGAGTCTGCTACTTTTCTCTCCTACTAACGGAGGAGTACGCCATGGATGTCCATTGTTTGTGTGTTGCTTCCAAGGGATCACCTTTTCAGTATTTATTGACATTCACACTAGCGTTTGTTTAGTGCTGTGTGGCGGCCGTAAAAAGTCACCCGACTACAAATCAGTAGTGTTATTATTTACTGGTCCTTTGGGATCATCAAGGCCATTCTGTGTTGCTTTAAAGTAAAATATGCTAGGAGGCGTGAGAGGTGTTACATTTTATAATTACCTCACATGAACAGATTCAATAAAACCGATTCTGCTACGTTTTTTTTCTCTTGTTTGTGTTTGTTGCTTCCAAGGGATCACCTTAAGTTTTCAGTATTTATTAACATTCGCACTCGCCTTTGTTCAGTGCTGTGTGGCGGCCGTAAAAAGTCGCCCGACTACAAATCAGTAGTTTATTATTTACTGGTCCTTTGGGATCATCAAGCCCATTCTGTGTTGCTTTAAAGTAGCATATCGCTTAAACCGGTGCTAGGATGCGTGAGAGGTGTTGCATTTTATAATTATCTCTCATGAACATACTAAATAAAACCGATTCTGCTACTTTGTGTTCTCTGGTTTGTGTGTGTTGCTTCCAAGGGATCACCTTTTCAGTATTTATTATTAATGCCGGCTAGTTGGTTTGCACCGTCCTGTTTAAATATGATGACACTAGGATAAGAGTGCGGTTTGGTGACCCTAGAATTTGGTTTAATCCCCAGCGGTCTTTTTACTACTGACCGTTCCGATGCGATAGCCCTACTGTCAACCATTGTAGGTTTGTGGTGTCACATACTTGGCCTCTTTTTCATCCTTGTAATTGTTGTTTGTTTCGATGCGTGTTTTGGCTGATTGTGGTCCTTGCATGTTGCATTGCCTGTTTTGGCTGATTGTGGTCCTTGCATGTTACATTGCCTGTGTGTGTGTGACGTTTATCAATGAACATTGCGCCCCCTTAGAGGTAAAAGGTGCTATGTGCATTTTTCATTATTTCGAGAAAATCGCGTTTAAAGGTTTAAGGACTTGTGAAAAATCAGGATTTTAATTCTAAAAAACGAAACTAAGCACATATTTGGGATTATATTTCTACTATTTATTAATCATATTTTAACCAATAATAAACCAATAGTTCAACCAATATAATCAATTTTGTACATAGCACCTTTTTCCAAGGATCAATTTTCAAAGAAAAATTGGAGTAAAAGGTGCTATTTGACACATAGCCCCTTTTTCTGCAAACAAAATGTGTGAAAACATTTTATTCTTGAAGCAAAAAAGGTGCCATGTACTTCATAAACTTCAAATTTGTGATCTGTTTCTTAACCTTTCTGATAGGAAATGGCTATGAAACAATACACCTGCATAACATGTTCTATTTTGACTACTATTTCGATATACTTCTTATTTACACTCCACTGTCTGCAGTTTTTTATCACTTACTCAGAGTCGTTTCATCTGAGCCAACTGGTATTGTGTCTTTTGTTTTGGCAATTGTCGCCAAAGACATAAAGTACCCATGAAAGTCATCGGGTATTATTCCCTTCGTACACAGGCTGATTAAGTCTGCCTTCTTCTGTGTTGAAATAGGCAAATCGGAACAATAGCATAAGCCCATTTCTGCATCTGTCATTGGCCAATGCTGAGGGCGACCTTTGTTCCGTAAAGAAGCAGAATGCTGTGTTTTGATTTTCATGAAATTTTCGCTGTTAAAAGTGTAGTTGAAAAACAGTGACTTTAGTTCATTTTGGCGAACTTGAATCCAGCGCACGTTGAGCCAGTTCACCTTTACGCCCAGAGTGGTCTCAGTTCTTTCTAACAAATGCTTTGAAGTCAATTACATGGTCATATTTCAGAGGGATGGTAATATATGGATTTATTTCCCGGGACATACAAATCACAGTACTCCACTGTGATGGAACAAAAACGGACGTCTTTCTTTTCGAAGTTTCAATGGCTGAATGTACCGAGTCACATTCCATTTGGCTATGGCCGGACTGAAGGAATTTGTGATTTAAAGTCTTAAGTTGTGGTATCTTTGAAACAGTATACAGATAGGAAGCAGCTACAAACTGGTTCCTATTTTGCCCCCCACACGTATCAGAATAGTATGTTACCTCTTCTATTGGCGCAGAAGAGCAGACAGACTGACTGAGTGTTTTTCATTAAACATGTGTCAATTTCACATGCCCCTCGTTTTCCTTTAGTTTCATCCCGGAGATGACAAGTTGCATGTTTGTCCCCTAAAGAGTAAATTGTTAGATTATAGCAACACAACTTTCTTGAATAATACAATTTGCTGACAAGGGAACATGGCGTTGTGAGAACTGCCTGTAGGTCAAAAGTTGCCACATAGTGCTTATTGTGTGTTTGCAACAGTATTTTATCTCGCTCCTTTTCTTCTCTTGTGTCGACTTTTCTTTTTTGGTGAGTTGGAGTTTGTCAGTCACAGTGCCCGACTTCTGATGTCTTGAATACTTGCACATAAAGAACACTGGTATTTCTTTGGTTTGCAAAAAGACAAATTAAAGTCTTCACAGAAGACCTGACAATATTTGCCTTCTTTTACAGGTTGAATTCCTTTCTTTTTGCACGAGTCTGCATAGAGGATCCACATCATTTTAATATTCAAGTCTTGGGCTAAATAATTATTTTTTTGTATTTTTTCTGGCATAGTGGGATTCCATTCTTGGAGAGGAATTGATATGTTCACGAACAAAGTTTATGCTTTCATCACTGATTTTTGAAGACGGTGTTTTACGGCCTCGCATATCAACACCGCAAAATGTCCCATGCTGTTTTCTACCTAATGTATAGGAAACCGTTTTCTTTCCGATATCGAGTGTTTTTAGAAAAAAATCTTTGCAAATACGTTCACGCTTATTTCCAACGCCTAGGAAATACTTCAAGGAAGTCTGTCTTTTCCCTGTCTTTTTTCGACCTGGTGTTGCTTTCGAAACCATGTCACATATAAAACACCTCTGCCTTTCATAGCTTGGGAGAGCATAGTAATGATCAAACATTGCTTTTCGTTCATCTTCATTAAATTTTGTGCTACACTTAAACCTGCATTTTGCACAATTTTGTGGTTTAAGCACTTTTTCTGCAACAGGTTTTCCTGTTTTTGAGGTGTATGGTTTGCCTTCACATCTTAGTTTCTTACGGCTGTTAGATTTCCATTGCATTTCATTTCTTTTTTTCTTTCTGCTTGATGTTTTTCAATAGGACTCTGGTAATCAGCTCTTTTGTGTGGGGTTGAACGAGCAAGCAACGTGTTCTCGTTTAATTCTGTATGTTCGGATGTACTTTTTTGTGGAGTTGAATATTATAGTAGGTCCGAGTCATCTTGGGGATGTGTTGTCTGTCTAATTGATGAACTCTCCGTTATTGGTTGTGTTGCCTCATAATGTTCTTCGTTTCTAATAGCTAGGTATGCTATTTCAATGCATCGGAGATTATCACTTTGTTCTGCCTCTTCAGAAGGCTTTACATCAATGACAGGGGTTGCTGGAGTATATGCGTAGTGTACAATTAAACTTGTCAGCAACTGCTAAAGGTAAACAATCAGCAATACCTCACTTCTACGTAGAAGCTCAATATCTTCTTTAAATTTTTCAGTCTGATCTGCCTCCTCTGAGTTCACACTTAGAATCTTACTGTATCTTGCAATGTTTTCCATCATTAAGTCACACACTGAATTTCTAAATGCATCAATGTGTGACAAAATTGAATCATTAAATTTTACACATTTAGCAAGTGCTGCGAAAAAGCAAATTCCGTCAGCACGGACAGGCACACGTTTCAGTTCATTACTGGCAAGTAGTTGATCTGTATATGACGGATATGATATCTTTCTTCTCAAAACTTTGGGATTTTCGGTTCCATCAATGTTCTTCTTCCTTTTAGCCTTCAGTAAGTTGATTTAAATGAACAAACTTACCCTATTATTTTCATCTATGTTTTTGTTTTGTTTTATTGAGCGTGTTTCACACTGAAAAATCTAAGTATAACTGCAAGATTAACACAGAATAATGCCATTAGGTAATTAGAACATAATTTGCTTCATACCAGAACAAGATGTGATATCAAATCTGTCCACACCAATTATCCTGGTTATTAGCAATACATAAGATGTAAAAATGCTTAGAGGAATAAGGAGCTATTTGCCACTTAGTCCCATTTATCATGTTTTAAACCAATGCTTTTGAGGTAACAATTTGGGGTAAAAAGGTGCTATTTGTCAAATGGCCCCTTTTACCGCAATGTTGTATACACATAACTCCTTTTACCGCACACTACTTTTATGTAAAGCAGATAGCACCTTATGCTTTTTATCAATATCTCCAGATTGATTCAGTATGCAATAAAGATTTTTTCTTGCAAGAAACGTATCATTAAAAGGAATCTAAATATGCAAAAAAAACATTTTCTGTGAAAATGTTAGTTAGCACCTTTTACCTCTAAGGGGGCGATTAGATATTCTAAACAACATGAAAAGTGGTGAAGACAGAGTTAACGACTTGGAAGAGTCAGTAGGCAATACGGCCTACTCAAACAGTGCAAATTAAAGTACAATCAAATGGAAATCTCAAACAACAAAGTCAACATTCAACGGAAATTAGCAAACGATACACTTAAAAGTTGTTAAAAAGATATAAAAAAATAGATATCGGAACGCGATGTAGAATTAGTAGATGGAGAAGGAGAATGAGAGTCGGAGCGGGTGATGGTCACTGAACGATTGAGCAAAGACACAGAAAGAAGGACAGGATGGAAAGAGAGTGGTGATAAAGAAACAAGCGGGGGGAAAGAAGACAAAGGCAGGGAGAATGAGCGAAAGCGAGAAAAGCGATCGTGAGAGAGAGGCAAATACAGAGAGAGAGAGAGAGAGAGAGAGAGAGAGAGAGAGAGAGTGTACCAATTTAATAGTCATCGAACCCATGGCCTCCCGTATTCAAGGCGGCGGACACTCTAGTACTACGCCACCACCGCAGTTGTTAAACGGTCTAAGCCGTCGCCTTTAGGTCATACTACACCAATTCATTTTCAATAGACGTACATTATAGCTTTAAGCTCTGTACTGAGTTCCCTAATATAAAAAGCTATATTTTTGCTTACTTGTTTTGAAAGACCTATCTTAGTTTTATCTAAAAACAAACACAAACCATACGTTGAGTATGTTTTGAAAAAGCTGTTTGGGTCGGATGGTGCTGACCCACCTACTTGCATGCAGAAACACGAGGAAAATGTAAAATATACTCTTTTTGATTATGCAACAAATGATGAATACATTTCACAAATGTATTATTTAACCTTTATAAGTATTCTTCAAAAGTTGAATTTTAATTTTTCAGAATTTTTTTTAGATTTTTTGGTTTGTTTGCCCTTGTCAACCAATCAAAATTAAGAGATTGTGTGTAATAGCTCCGAATTTTTCCATGCCCGCTGATTGGTTGGTAATTGGTGTAGTCTGATCTTTAAGTGAGGAGCTGTGTCATTGTTATGTAGTAAGTGGTTAGTTAAACATCCTCCACCTATAATTATATATGAGAACTAAAACACTTGATATGAGTAGGCACCATCGTTAAATTGTAGTTTAATTTAATTTAATTTTTAGTTTAATAATTTTTTATTGCAGATATCAATTTAGCATCAAAATATTCATAGAAACATATGCAAATGGATTGAACTACAAGTTATTACAACATCAGTTACAGTTCTCTCCATTGTGGCTGAAAAATGTGTACGTGATTATCGGTTTGAAATTGTAACAATACATTTAAATATGAACTTGATAAGAAAAAACGAAGGAAAAAAATCCAAAATATTGAACTCTGCTGTGCAATTAAATTGTAAGAGGTTTTATACCTTGTAGAAGTGCACTTACATGTCTGAGTGGTCGTTAAATTGAAAAAGAAATTTAATTATACAAATATCAAACATGCAAGTGTTGGCTGAATGCCATACAATGGTAACATTGATATCAAGCGACATTTTTCGAGATTAAAGCACCCGAGATTTTGCAACAGTTTCTAAACAGTATCAAAGATCAACGAGTGTTTTGTTATATATTACGAAATTAAGTCAGGTATTTACTTGCTGAAAAGTATACCACAAGTCGACATTCCACTCTCACTAAGATTTAATGACGTTATATCTTACAAAACCAAACTAATTGACTATATATCTTCACATGAGGCATGTCTGGATGGGATTTACTGAACAGAACATATTATTGGCAACATTTTATATAGATTTAAAAATGACAGATCAAATTTTAAAGATTAACTTCACAATTGGGTCTGAATATATAAACGACAGAGAAACAAACAGCATTTGAAACTCCCGCTTGTAATTTGCAACAGCGTTGACTGGTAGCCTATACTTTGCAAAAATAAAAAGTATCCACTTTGTTTTCCTGCAAAATCGGAGACAGTAAGAAAGAACTAACAATTGTAGCATGATTTTCTTTTAATAACATCTTTGTTTGATGTTCACACAACATTTCATCGAAATATACCAAATAATAAAAAAAAAATCAGTTTAAAAGCATAGGTGTGAAAACGAAATTCACAAAACTTAACAAATGTAAAGGTAAAACAATAGCACAGATTCAGCAGTCTAAGTCGATTCAAATACACAGAAAAATATTCAAAACCTCGCTAATATATCATGTGTCCAGCGTAAAATTCATGACTGCGACGTCTATGGCAAGCCAATTGTCCAATAATTACATAAACCCAGGTTCACGGTCGAAAAACTAGGATTAACGATCGATAAACTAGGTTTTTCGAACGTAAAAGCATGTTAACCTATACTTTCGAGCGAAAACATAGGATAACGTTCGTAAACCATAGTTCATGCTCGTAAACGTAGGTTCACGCTCGTAAACCCAAGTTCACGGTCGTAAACACAGGTTCACGTTCGTCAACTATGGTTCACGCTCGTGAACCCCGGTTCACGCTCGTAAACATAGGATAACGATCGAAATTCATAATTCAATCGAGAAACCTAGTTTATCGAACGTAAACCATGGTTTACGGTCGATATATTAGGATTATCAAATCAACTATGAATTTCGGGCGTGAACATGGGTGTTTACGACCGTGAACCATAGTTTACGAACGTGAACCTGTTTACGAGCGTGAACCTATATTTACGACCGTGAACCATAGTTTACGGACGTGAACCTATGTTTACAACCGTGAACTATAGTTTACGTTCGGAAACTATGGTTCACGCTCGTAAACCTAGGTTCACGCTCGTAAACGTAGGTTCACGAACGTAAAACCAGGTTTATCGACTTGTAACTATGCTTTCGGACCGGTATCTGTGATTTACGAGCATAGCCAATCGCAACAGCGCATATCCGAATGGGAAACAAGAAACTACAAATGTTCTAAAGAGATAAAATGGTGGGCATATTTCGCCTTCTCATATTTGTATTATTGTGTTTATTTATTCGATCTCCGCTACCGGATCGAACTGAACGTTCCTCTGCGCGACTCTTAGTGATTTTTTCGAGAAGTTTCAAAACTATTATATGATCTGCAACGGAAAGAAATTCAGAAGAAAGTGATGAGTTCTTTACACGAGGCGTCTGCAATGAATACACGAGGCGTCTGCAATGAATGCTGAGGGGATTTCAACTACGTTAAGAGTGGTGCACACCGCCGATTTGCTATGCTCGTACATAATAGATACGATTCGTAAAGCACAGATACGGACGTGAACCTAGGTTTACGAGCGTGGACCATAGTTTATGAACGTGAACTATAGTTTATGAGCGTAAACCTAGGTTGATATTAACAATCTGGAAGGTTTGGTAAAGTTCTGACGAAAAATTAAAGCCCAACATCATCTTAACGATGCAAACGTGGACGACCGACGGGCGACGACCAGTAGATCTAACATCGATGACTAGTACCCATGCATTATCCTGTTACCCTTGTGAGGGTCTCCCAGGGGTTTTGGGGGAACAAGGGAACATGGCCATTTATTTTTTGGGGAACAAGGGAACATTGTATGTTTTGGTAATAATAATTTTGGGGAACAAGGGAACATTGAAACAATATTTTTGGGGAACAAAGCAGAATATGTTTGGGGAACAAGGGAACATTGAGTCATATGTTCAGGGAACAAGGACCCCACTTGGGAGTGCCTCCCTTGTGTACACTCGGAGAGCGACGATTACCTCTTCATGGCACGTTTTACTTAGCTGTATCTGTATGGTACATGCTTCCGCCACAACTGACGATTCCAACGGGAGTTGGTTGCTCATTAGTTAAATTAAAATAAAGATATTCTTAAAAATGTCTTAAAAGTGATAAGAAAAAATACATAATAAAAAAAGGATAGGAAATGCAGAAGGAATATGTTCCTTTGAGAATACGTTACCATTTGATTTTGTAAGAAATGATTGGTTACAATAAAGGTAAACATACTTTTGTTCTTTAATGTTACAATTGCCATGGTAACGAAGCAAACACAATGTTTTTTTTCCCTTTTCTGCGACCTGAGCATAGTACGTAATCAACAGTATTATATTTGCTAAAGACTTGTTTGTCAACACGTTCTCGTTATTGTATGCACGATACACGAATAACATACTTTCTTCGGGGTAAACAATGATTTTGGAAAGGCTCCAAATTCAAAAGCTTATTGACTTGTTTTATTATATTATAGGTGATATGTTGTCGTGATTTACATTAACCGAGAAAGTGCAGTATAATGTGGTTGCACATCGCGATACAGGATTTAATTTAAAACTGAACATATTAAAGTTAGTAAAACGTGCGGTACAGATTATTTTTTCTGCCACTGTGATGTATAAACTTGCATATTTTCTGCCACTGTGATGTATAAACTTGCATATTTTGTGCCACTGTGATGTATAAAACGTTTTCAAGAGAACCATCTAACATGTCTGTCAGTTCACGAAAAGCAGGTGCACGTTCTGTAGGTTCTGGTTCAGACAACGCACCAGGTCGAACTTTTACATCGCTTGAGGTTTGTGGACAGAGCATCGGTAATGAGATGAATGTGTGCTGCGACCAATTATCTCAAAGCCTCGGCCAATGCCAAGATATAGTGAAAACACTGCAAACGCTTGGAAGAAATGTTAAAACAACAAAAGACGAAAAACAGATGTTTTCCTCTGTGAAAGAAGCATATAATACCATCGCGGAGTTACAGAAGTTACTCGACAGCGGAAAAACTGACGTCTCACAACTTCGTTTCACAATCGATAGTCAAACGGGAAACCTGAAGTCCCCTGTTCGTGCTGGTGTTAAAATTGAAAACACAGAAGCTTATAAGGCCAGATATGTATGCGACTTGGATGTTTCTATGGCCACGGATGCTGTAGATACGTATCATGTCTATGGAACTATGCCTCTAGCGGATGGTAGAATATTGCTAACAGACTTTTGGAACAAGCGCCTTAAAGTATTTGACTCTTCCAATAAGTTGATTACTCATCTTGACCTGCCTGGAAGACCGTGGGGACTTTGTCCTGTATCTGAACGAGAATACGCAGTGACTCTGACTGACACGCAGACGATAGTGATCGTTTCCGTTGATTTAGATAAAAAAATACTGAGAATTACGCGAAAAATAAATGTGAAAGAAGCATGTCGCGGAATCACATTCCACAACGACCAATTATATGTGGCGTGCGGCGGCTTCAGTGGAGAAAGTAAAGGTCATATCAGGATACTCACAACGGCGGGAAAATTAAATCGTCTGCTTGAGAAAAACACTTCCGGGAATGTTCTGTTCGCCAGACCGCGTCAAATTGCGCTCAGTGAAGATAAAACAAATATGTTTATCACAGATGCAGACGATGTGAAAGTGTTGGATTTGATTAGCGGTGTGGTAATAGCAAGTATTCAAAAGACTTGTGTGAAGTCACCATTCGGAATCTGCAATGATGGCAAGGGAAGCATGCTCGTGTGCGGATTCGTCTCTCATAACATCCAGAAAATGGTTGGTGTAATATCAGAGACGGGGCAGATCACGAGTCCAGTGTCACTCTGTTTGAGCCCCAAAACGTCTATGCTCATGGTAGGAATGGAAAGGTGCAAAATGTTGAAATTGTTTGATATTGGACTGAAATAATTGTTTTCCATTCAACATGCGGAAGTGACTGTTTCCGTCTTGCAAGTCAAAACACAGTGCTAAAGGGACGCACATAATTAGTTATCAATAGTGTTGGGAATCGGCTGAAAATTCATGATCGATCATCAGAATATTTAACCGACCGATGATCGATCATTAATCTATTAAACATGACTGCTATAACAGACAAGTGTAAGCCTTTTTCAGACTAAATAATGAAGAAAAGAATCACATTTCAAGTTCTGGTTATAAAGGAACTGAATTAAACTGACCAACATATATTTTAATAAAATAAGTTGTGATACCCACTATAAATATGTGATTACGTGTTGCAAAAGTATAACCCATTTTTATTTTCTTGTATATTTTAGTACAAGAGAATGAAATAAGCCATAATGTTCAATAACCGAGTAAAGTCGATCGTGAACAATTGTAATGGATTAATCAGATCAAAGGCATAACTGTTCGATGATCGATCAAATGGATTAATCGGAAAAACACTAGTTATCAACCATTTAACTCTGTGTGGGGGGATGGGTAATGGGGTGGGTGTTTAGGAGAGAGAGAGAGAGAGAGAGAGAGAGAGAGAGAGAGAGAGATCTGAATTGTATTGGTGTTTACTGCACACCAAAACAAGAAATAGTATATATACTAAACTGCGAAGTTGCTGCAAATTCTATAGTAGACACTATTTACGTTCCCATGTTTACCTTAAAAGGGCAGGACTAACATAAAAATGTGTCCATAGGAAGGACACAGATGCCCCCGCTATTGCTTCACATATTAATAAGGAAATTGTATTATTCCAAGGAGCATAACTCTGGAATTACTGAGGCGATTTGGCCTGTTATCGAACTTAGACGAGACATTGCGCCCACATGTTTGGAGAAGACAGGATAACAGTTATCCAAGTTCGAGTATGGACAACGTTAATCTCATGATTTTTAACTATTTCAAGAGATATAACTCTGGAATTGCTGAGGCGATCGAGATGGGGCCGATTATTGAACTTGCCCAATGTACATGGGTAACATCATAGACACTTTTCGGCTATATATGACGGTCGATTTCTAGTAGTGGAGGCAGGTCACCCACTTTTTTTTCTGGGTAGAACCACTACTGTATATCTCCCGCATTCTTAAGAATCGACATTTCCTCACTAGCCGAGCTCCCAGTCAGATTCAACCCGCAGCGGCGAGAGGCGAGGAGGTTTCAACACAGCGTTATTACCATCCCGGCCACGGAATCACTCCACACGGGTCGATGTACAAAACAGTGTTACAAGTTAGCACTACGCATTAAAAAATAAAACATCAATGTATATTATTGACTGTAAACAATCGTGCAGATAGGATCTGATCAGAAAATGGTTGGTGTAATAAGGGAAACGGAGCAGATCACGAGCCCAGTGTCACTCTGTTTGTTGCTGTTTGAGTCCCAACACATCTATGCTCATTGTAGGAATGAAGATGTGCAAAGTCTTGAAACTGTTTGATATTGGATTGAAGTTGTAATTGAATCTTGCGAAAAGTGTGTGAGTCTCCATCTTGCTAGTAAAACAATAGTGTTTAAGAGACCATTGGCAATCTTTGAAGTATTTATCAACCATTGAATTTGGTTTTAAGGTGCAACCATTAAAACTGTGTGTGTTTATGCGTGTAGTTCTAAGGATTGTAGTCCCTCCTCAAAATTGTCAAAGATGAGAATCCCTCCAAAAATAATACAACGTAAGTGTAATTGTATTATAGACAGGCCTGCCAAACCTTTTTATCTAAAAATCCTGAGATTTTTAAAAATTAAGATTTAAAGCGTGCAAAGAACATTGCGCGACTTGGTTTTCAACCTTTTTTTTTTAAAGCGCAAATTTAAATTATTTATGCTATTAATGCTTATGCATTGTTTGATAGTTCAAGAAAACAATAGATTACATACTTCAACATCGCACAAATAGTGTTTTTTTTCAGGGAGGACTTTGTAATTAGATCATTCAATTAGAAAGACTTGGTTTAATTTATACCACAATTTTCTTTTAGTTATTTTTTATTTATATTATTTTTTATTTAAAAAAACATGTTTTTAATTTTAACTTATATATTTTAATTTACATATTTTATGAAAGTGCAAATATTCTACATGATATTCATAAATGCAAATAAAAGTCTTCAAGGCTCTTAAATTATAATCATCGCACATGGCAACGGCTATTATGATGAGTCGCTAGTTCCTCACACTTGTTATTTCAATTAGGTTGACCAATTAAAGAAGCAAGAGATAACTTGCTGCTATTGTACATTACACTGATGACCCACATTGATTGACACTTGTAAATACCCTCCTTTGCATCATTGACTAGGGACTAGGGAGGTAACATGATCAATGCAGGAAATAGTTGATAAACTGTGAAAATATAAAATGAAATGTTAATCATGAACATTTTGTTTTGATGAAAAATCCCGAGGTTGTACACTTAATCTGGAGAATCCGGATTTAATCCAGAGGTTTGGCAGGCCTGTATAGATCTATATAAGGAGGTGTCGATTCTTACAGATGGCTGGGAGGTGTACATTACTGGTTCTACCAAGGAAAAGTGGGTGGTCTGCCTCCACCACAAAACAATTGACCGTCATATATAACCTTACGTGTTGAAAATGACGTAAAACACCATACAAACAAAACAAAAGGTAATACAGATGTTATGCATGTATGATTATGTTGCTACATACATAATATTAGGGATTAATTTAATGAATCACATTTAGAAAATCCATTGAATATAACTGGTTAAATCAAATCAATGCACATACCTATATAACAAAATACGATTAGTTCTTTGGTTAATGGTTATATCATTTGCAATACATTGTAGATAACGGACATGAAGTATCAATAAAAGCAGTCCGTCAGAAAGAATGTCTGTTTATGTTTTTGTTTTATTTTACCTCCACAATAGACACTCCTTTGCATCGGTCATCTAAAATTACTAGTTATATTCTAAAGAATAAAATAAAGATGAAATCATCTGCTGACAAGGGAACGCAAATACAGAAGTACCTATCCCAGCCATCAACAGTCAAACTTTACAACAATTGTACAGTTTCTAAACCTACTGACTAATAATGAGGTATATATATATAACTTAAGATTCTTTGAGAATCCAAACACACAATATAAACAGCTTTAACCAGCAAGGCCAAACCTCAAAACTGGAGCGTCGAATTAGAAGGTACCAACTCGTAATTCATTTACCGCATAATTAATCACGAGTATTTCAAGAACCCGTGAATAAACATATACTTTTAATTGGCACATTTAATACATTATTATATGAGTATTTCAAGAACCCATGAATAAACATAAAACTTTTAATTGGCACATTTAATACATTATTATATGAGTATTTCAAGACCCCGTGAATAAACATATACTTTTAATTGGCACATTTAAAACATTATTATATGACCTGAACACCTGCATACAGTTTCAATAAACTATGTAAGTTTGCCGTTAATTTGCGGGTTAAGTAACTTAACAATGTAAAGCCTGGGATGAAAATCGAAATATAGGGCCCTGGTAAAACCCATCAATCATTTATATTTTGAAGTTGAAATTGAATTTCTAAATCAGATTTGTCTCTCCAAGTTAAGACCTTGTATCTTGTGTCAACAAGGCTTAAACTACTTAGAGATAATGGTTTACTATTTCACCTAAACTTAAAGAGACACATGGCGATTTGTTTAAAAACTCAGGGTTTCCCCGTTAGTTTTCCTACATAACTTGCATTTGTCTAATCATTAACAATAATTATTAGAATGGTTCAAAGGAAATTGTTTTTTTTTTACATATTACTAACTCTATATTATATTGCACCAATACTATACTGAAAGGAAAAAGAAACGCATAATGGATATTTCCAATATATATTGTATAATATTGTATGTTTAATATGCTACTGCTAATCGAATCGTACAAGGTGACATTAGGCCTGTCCTTTCGGAAAGAAGGTTTAAACAGGACCGAACACACCAATGGTTACCCCTTCAAAGTTTGATTATTGACAGAATGCGCATTTGGCTCAAGCAGGTGAGAAAACTTAGGCTTTAAACGTTGCCATTTCTTAACATTAAACACAATACTGAAATGGCTTGACTTTTTCAACGAAACTTCAACATTTATGAATTTCGTGTAACAAAGTAACAAAGAACTACATGACAGAGTTGTCCTTTCTGTAATTAGTGGTAGCCCATTTTTGTACAAAACACGTTGAGATATATCTGGAATATTACGTAGAAGTCGGTATATATAATAGTGTAGTATATGCAATTTTTTGATTATGCGTTTCTTTTTCCTTTCAGTATATATTTAAATTTGGTAGAATAACAAAGACAATTGAAATCTCAAATATTCATTTAAATTAAGCAGTTTTAAAGTCAAAATAATACTGTACAGCACTGATATATCGAGGTGCGGCTTCTAATGCTTAATATAAAACTCAAGATTGTCGTGTGTCCCTTTAAAATTATACCCTTATCTCGTTTTATGACAAAGGTTAAAATTTTGAGTCAGGTTATCTTGCTAACAGAATATATATCATGTGCTGTCCCCATTCTCTCTAGGAATGTTATGTATTACGAAGGTACCCTGTATTAATCTGGGACAGTTATCCGAGATGTGAGACATAATGAATGTCTCATGCATAGGAATGAAACCACTGATAATTTCCCCCATTGACCTCAATATTAAAATGTCACATAAAATATGGGTTATGATTTGCTGCAACTTCAAATCAAATATGGATAGTGCAGCAGTTTAATTTGTATATAGAAACATAGTTTTGCATTTAAAAAAATCACCAAAAAAGGTGTAAGTCTGTTCTTGTTTGTTTAACAAACCGTTCAGCTGTTTTCACGGACAGTTGCTCACAGCATGTATGCATAGATTTGAAAGTTGGAAAATGGTCATCAATAATCCATTATTACTGTTTGGGGCGCTTGTTTCAGCCAAAGGGTTTTTGGTATTTCAAGATAAAATTAATCTACTACCAAATTAAGTTATATTTCAGTGAAACAGACATTTTTAGTGGTAAATAAAAATACCTTACTTTTCAAAATCGGTTAAGAAATAAAAATTTCATGCGCGATAGTTGGATTTGATGGGGCATTTTCAATGCAAAATTCTGCTGCATGAAAAATTGGAAAAATATTTTTTTTTATAATTTTTATCCAAAAATGGTTTTAAATTGTTGGATATTAGTAAATTAAAACACCATGAAAGTTTTATAGCAAAATATGAAGGCTAACTGAAGTTATTTGAAATTTCTTAATTTTTTGCGGTTCCACCAACAAGGAATTTACATAGGAAAAGCCCCATCAAAAAATCATTTTGGCAGTAAAATATTTATTTCTCAACCGATTTATATATATGTAAAATGGGGGTCCTGTGGTATTTTTGAGTTGCCGAAAATACCACAGGAATTTTTTAATTTTTTTAAACTCACCTATCTACAAATCAGCATGATTTTGCTTGTTATTTGTTGATTTTGCCCAAATATTTCATGAAATGGTGATTTTACTTGATTTATTAAAACTTTTTTAAAATAGGGGTAGTGAAGATTGCAAGTTTAATTTTTTTTACAAGTTATCAAAATTATAAAATGTTTTTTTTTTTTTATATGGTTAAACATCAATACGTCTAAATTTTAAGCACTCAGCATTATAATCTTTAAATTTCCAATAACGTGTCATTATTCTGACTGAAACTCCACCACAATCAGCACAAATTTTATTTTTTGCTTTTGTGCCTTTTTTACATATTGAGCACGGTAATACATGACTTGTTTTTAATCTATACTTATGCAAACTGCAATAATTAGAATCTTTTGTAGTTTTATTTTTACACGGATCGTGTAATCCAATTTTAAGAAATTTGCAAACATTAATTTCCATTGTTTCTTTTTGATATATTTTTTTATATTAAATAAAAAAAAAATATAAGTATATCAAAAAGAAATAATGAAGACTGAAGAGATTATAGAAAATTTAATACACCTGTATCAAACAGGCGTAATAGATAAGCAAACACTATCTAACGGTATAAATGCATTGAAAGAAGTTCCAAAGGAAACTCCAAAAGAGGTTAAATCTCAAACATTAGCAAATTTACTCAAAAGACGACGTGCTAAAAAACAACGTAAACGAGAAAAGCAGAAATATGATAAATTACAAGAAAATGTTATAAATGAACAAAAGCAGAATTATGCTAAATTACAGGAAAATGTTATAAATGAACTGAAAGAGTTTAATGATAGAAAATCTAAAGAAAGTATTTCAGAATTAAAACTGGTTGACAAGCCAATGTGTGGCTATTTCAAAGCATACGAAATATCTGCCAAAAAATATAAAGATCCTCGGAAACTACTCCATGATAAAAAATCTATCATTACGAAACTAATAACCAAAGAGCTGACAAAAATGAATGAAATAAAATTTCAGTTAGGTCTCACTGTAGAATTATTTAAAGATGATGGTGCTACAAAAAAATACACCACAGCAGTATTACATAGTGAACAAAATACAATTTTATCTTCTGAAAAAATAGATGAGTTGTATGATAAATCATCTGATGACATACAAGAAAATTTGGAAAGATTTACAAACACAGCATCAGGATTAGAAGTTGATTACTGTGTTACACTTTATTTAAATTTTGCAAATATGAGCCACTAAAAGGTTCTTCCTATATTCCTTTACATAAAGTAGTATCTGATAAGAAAGCAATTATAAATGTTATCAATAAAGATGATAGATGCTTGGAAGTGTCATTGGTTTCTGCTTTGTGGCCTAATAAAAATAATCCAATCAAGATGTCTAGTTACAACAAACACATGGGTAAGTTAAACATGAAAGATATTGATTGTCCGACTCCGATTTCACAAATTTCAAAAGTAGAAAAACAAAACAATCTTGCCATTAATGCTTACGGGTATACAGTATCAGAAAAAATTAAAAAGGCATCTGTTTTTCCATATAAAATATCAGAGCAGCCGAAGGACATAAAAAGAATTAATTTGATGTTAATTTCTGAAGATACTGAAGTTGAACCAGAAAACGAAGATGATCCAAACAACGAAGAAGGGATTATAGATGATAATTACAACCCTGATGATAATCACGAAAAAGTTAAAAAAGAAACAAAATATCATTGGTGCTGGATTAAAGACCTAAACAAATTACTTTATGATCAAAACAAACATCGTGGCAAAACCTACTTTTGTGATCGTTGTCTTCATGGTTTCTATAAAGAAGAACTACTTAAAAATCACAAAGAAGACTGCGAAGGCATAAATAAAAACTCTTGCAAAATCAAAATGCCGAAAGAAGGCTCAACTGTCAAATTTAAAAATCACCACAAACAAATGCCTGTACCTTACGTAATATATGCCGACTTTGAAAGCATACTCAAACCACAATCTTCCACATGTGGAAAAAAATCTGAAATTACAAACGTTCATAAAGCTTGTGGATTTGGGTACCAAGTTGTAAGATATGATGGTAAAGCATCAACCCCTGTTATTTATAGAGGTGAAGACACTGTCGAAAAGTTTTTAAATCGTTTGGAATGTGAAAAAAGTAACATCAATAACATATTTTCTCACCCTAAACCTTTAATCATGACACAGCAAAACGAAACAGATCATGAAAAAGCGACTCACTGCTGGATATGTGAAACAATAATCAAAGATGATAAAAATGGTAAAGTAAGAGATCATTGTCATTTTACCGGAGAATACAGAGGTGCAGCACATAAAAACTGCAACCTAAAACTAAAAATAAAACCAATGAAAACACCAATTCCTATTGTAATTCACAACCTTAAAGGATATGACAGTCATCTTATAATGCAACACATAACCAAATTAACAGGTAATATTACTTGCATCCCAAATAATGCTGAAAAGTACATATCATTTAGTGCTGGGCAATTTAGATTTTTAGACAGTTTTCAATTTATGCCCAAGTCCTTACAAGATTTGTTTGATGCAACAAATAAGTCTGATTTTAAAATTACTAAAGATCAGTTTGGCAAACAAGTGGAGTTAATTTTACGAAAAGGTGTTTATCCATACGGAAACATGAACAGCATGGAAAGATTTGATGAAACAGAATTACCGCCTATAGAAAAGTTTTACAATAGTCTTAAAGATGAAAATATAAGTACCGAAGATTATGAATTTGCTCAAAAAGCATGGAAAGAATTCAACTGTAAAACCATTGGTGATTATCATGATTTATATTTGAAAACGGATGTAACTCAACTAGCCGATGTATTTCAAACTTTTAGAAAAACATGCATGAATGCATACAAACTTGACCCTTTACATTATTACACAGCACCAGGATTATCTTGGGATGCTTTACTTAAACACTCAGGAACAGAATTAGAACTTTTAACAGATATTGACATGCATTTGTTTTTAGAAAAAGGAATGCGGGGCGGAATCAGCATGGTATCAAAAAGACATGCCAAAGCAAATAATTCTCATGGTGCTGATTACAAACCTGAAGATCCGAATAATTTCTTAATGTATTTTGATGCAAATAATTTATACGGTCATGCAATGAGTCAACCACTTCCGCATTCTGGATTTGTTTGGAAAAAGAAAAACAAAAAAGGTTATTTTTCAAAACCAAAACTGGCAAACCTGAAAAATCTGGTAAAGGACAAATACTTGAAGTCGATTTGGAATATCCGAAAGAACTTCATGATTTGCATAATGACTATCCACTTGCACCGGAAAGAGTAAAAGTAAAAAAAGAATGGCTGTCTGGTTATCAAACTGATTTGCTAGAGAAAAACATCCTGACAGAACAACTAGTTCCTAATCTTATGAATAAGAAAAAGTATGTAATACATCATAAAAATTTAGAACTGTACTTGTCTTTGGGTATGAAACTAAAAAAAGTACACAGAGTATTAGAATTTAACGAAAAACCATGGATGAAATCATACATAAACCTAAACACAGAATTAAGAAAAGAATCCAAATCGGCATTTGAAAAAGACTTTTACAAACTTATGAATAACTCTGTATTTGGAAAAACAATGGAAAATCTTCGTAAGCGGACTGATATAAAACTAGTCCGAACTGATGGGTCTGAGAATAAAAAATAAGAAAAATAATAGCTAAGCCAAACTTTAACCGTCGTATAAAATTTTCAGATGAGTTGTCAGCAGTGCATACAAACAAAACAAAATTAACATTAAACAAACCAATTTATGTCGAAATGTCAGTTTTGGATTTATCAAAGCATTTGATGTATGATTGGTATTATAGTACTTTGAAAAAAAGATACAAAAATAACTGTACTTTATTATATACAGATACTGACAGCTTGCTTGTTGATATAAAAACGGAAGATGTGTACAAAGACATGATTGAAATGAAAAATGAGTATGATTTGAGTGATTATCCTTTATCCGACCCAATGCACGATGATACAAATAAAAAAGTATTAGGTAAGATGAAAGACGAATGTAATGGTGTTGCTATAGCTGAGTATATTGGATTGAGACCTAAGTTGTATTCGATTTTGAGATCGGATGAGCAGATTATTAAGAAAGCGAAGGGTGTACAAAAATATGTAGTTGAAAAACATATCAATTTTGAAAATTACAAAGATGCACTATTCAACAAGAAAAAACAAACTCGTGAAATGAATATGATAAGATCGATAAAGCATGAAATATACGGTATAAAAATAAACGAAGTAGCTTTGTCACCTTTTTATTCGAAAAGGTATATTAGAGATGACGGCATCACGACTGATGCATACGGGTATTATAAAAATTTATAATTTGGCTTGTTTTGTTAAGTGTGTTGGTTTGTGCCAAGTTTACTAAGTAGAAAGTTAAGATAATAAGCTTAACTCTTTTTAAAAAAAATATAAAACTTTTTGGCTTCCTGAAATTTTTCATATCATTTTTTTGATGCACATGGTTTCTATAAAAACTTATGAATTTGGGTATCAGCAGGAACAATAAGTAATTCTTCTTTGACAAATCCTCTCTGCGGCGCTGGTGCTTTCAAATAATAAACTCTTATACCTTGCGTCACCATATAACTTTTAATCTTGTGAATATCTACACTCCACATTGGATCAGTTGCTCTGCGTCTTCCACCTTCTTGTTCCCCGGGTTGATATAAATATCTTACACTTGCATTTATACAGATAGGATCATCTTTTAATATTTTTGTTTCAACAGGAGGAGGCTTTTTTGTCTCCGCATTTATGGCTTTAACAACTTCTGGTAATCTCTTTACCCATTCTCTATTACGTTTTTGCGAATCTATTTCTTTAGCATACTGATAGCCAAACAATCTTTCAGCTAATGTTCTGTTAAATCTTTCAACTAAAGCTTGGTCTCTGTGTATTTCTGTTCTGCCCCGTCTGATATTTACTTTGTGTTTTGACATCAACTGTGATACTGCACCCATAAATTCTCTGCCTGGATCCACTTGTAATAACTTTGGATATTTCAAATGCCGACTGTATATTTTCTCAAATGCTTTAGCAACTTCTTTACTATCCTTGGAAGTTAGTGGCTCTGCTTCTTTGTATCTACTTGCAATATCAACAACAGTCAATGCATATTTATATGTCTTGCGCCCACGACCAATCCCAAAAGTATCATGCGGTAAAAATAACAAATCAGCTTGATGCACTCCATTCTTAGCGGAAACATCAAACCTAGGTCTAACTATTTTCTTTGGTGCGGGTAAATAAATCTGCCACACAGCTTGTTTCTTTAAAAATTCTAATGCCTTTTTTTCACTGACACCAGCCTCTTTTGCTAATTTTTTAACTGCTGTGTAACCTCTCCAAAATCCTTTTGGGCTGTAATAAATCTTTTCCATTTTTTTCTACTAAAGATTAAACTTTATATAACTATAAAGAAAAAATGGAAATCACAACTGCACAATTTGATGAACTGCTTGAAGAGCAATATCAAAATAGCACAAAGAAATGGACAGACTTGAAACTAAATAAAATATACACTATTACAAATACGAAAATAGTAGAAACTGAATATGGTCCATCCATGGTATTGACATTATCAGACAACGGTGAAGTATGGGCACCTGGTCATCTCAAAGATAAATTAGAGAAGAGTGCTAAACCACCATATTATATTCGACCACTTGGATTGAAACCATGTAAGAACAACAAAAAAAATAGGTATCACGCATATGACTTAGTCTTTTCAAAGTAAACTTAGTCATTTCAAATCCAAAAAAGTCTAAAGTAATTATAGTTTTAAACTATTTTTTTTTTATGAAATCAATTTATACGCCACAAATCCAGTTGCAGCCATGTCCAGCACAATAAACGTAATTTCTCTATTCTGTTGATCCGGAGATGGTGTATAAAAATCACTCAACTTGGGCTCCGGTTCCAAAAGCAAATGTTTACCAGTTGTGTAATAATAATGTTTCATAGCTTGGTTTACATCATCAAAAGTCTGCTTTGCATGATGCTCTTTTTGCAGTTGCTTATTAATAAAATCTAATCTCTCTGTTCTTTTTTTATTCCACTCCACTTGTGCTGCGTTTAATTGTTCTACGGCTTTGTCATGTCTTTGTCTTTCCTCATCTGAATGACTTCCCATTTTTGAAAAGAAATAATTTGAACCGCTAAATGCCAATGCATTTGTTAATGCGCCACCTATCATCATTGCTACTGCACTTGCCATTTTTTTATATATATATTTTTTAAAATTATTTCATAATATCCGCAGGAATAATACCTTGCTTAATCAACATATCCTTTGTAGCCATTGCTAACATTATATCCACAGACAGCATCCCAACATTTTCTATATTAAAATCCACTTTAGGTGCTGTTTTTTTTAGTAGTTTTTTGCCAATCTCAGAATATCCAACAGTTAGAAGTGTTTCCACTCCTGCATGATACATCATATTTACAATTTGTTTTCCGTCAATACTTGCTGCCATTTTTTTTATATGATTATTTTTTTTAAATAAATTATTAAAAATCAAACGGGTCTTTTGGTGCAACATGAACAGGTTGCACAGCTACAGGTTGTGTAGCAGATTTCTTGTTATAAATATACAAACCCAACCCAGCAATGCCTAATAAAACCAGACACGATGGAATATAATTTTTGTATACGTTTATTTTGATTTTTTCTGGTTCTTCTTCACCTATTGTTATTTTTGTTATTTCATTTGCAGCATTTTGATTTGTAACATCTTGAAGCAAACGCTTTGCCTTTCTTGCCGCTGCTCCTTTTTTTCCAGCTTCTATTCTTTTTGGATTTTTTACTTTTTGTTGTTCAACAGGTTGTGTAACAACAGGTATAACTTCACTCTCTTGGTTCTCCATTTATATTATCTATAATTTTATTTTTATTAAAATCAATATGTCTAACAGTTGTCAGTATTGCTGTAAATGGTGCTAAGCACATTCCATACCTGTAATACAACTCACAACAAGCGCTTGTCAAAGCATGATTAATAAATGGGTCTTCCTCCAAATCTTCTATCAGCTTTGGTGGATTGGTTACATTAAAATATTTTGATACTCCCATTACATACAAGTTAATAAAAGAATTACCTAAAGTTTTAGTCATGCTTGCCCCAAGCCTTGCTTCATATCTGCAGTAAAGTTTGTTAATTTCATCCGGTGGCATGCCATCTATGTTTGTGAGTTGTATGTCCTTACCCAAATATTGACGACTACCACCGCCAGCCACTATGGCTGATAATCTTTCTTTTTTTTGTTTCTTGTTGCTTTGATTCATCTGGTTCCGTCTGTTCCGATATATTTTGTAATAGTTCTTCCGCATTCATTTTTATATTATTAATCTTATTTTTTATCTTGAAATAAATATAAAATACAAAACAACTAGCAGCGATATTCATGCAACTAGTAATTGTTAGTATTGTTAATAGCATTGTTATTAACATTACTATTTTTTCTATTAACATTATTAATTTGCTGCAAGCATTGCTATTAACATTGCTACTTTGCTATGAGCAATGCTATTAGCAATACTATATTTTCTGATATTTTCATTATATTTTCATGTCAGTATTGCTATTAACATTGCTACTTTGCTGTTAGTATTACTATTAGCAACAAAGCAATGCTGTTAGAAAAAAAGAATTGCTGGTAGAAATTATTCAACCCAATAACCAGTTGGTTGGTCAGTCCTCAATATCAACTTGGAATATTTAGTCTTAGCTAAAGCTTTTCTTATTCTGGTTCTCTCCTCCAACGTCGAAATAACATCATTTTCTCTCAAACAATTTTCAAAACTATCTCTGTCTTTGGTGTAAAACATACACAACCATTTTGCTTGCTCTCTCAAATCTTTCAATACAGAATTATATCTCTGTGAAATGACCCACACTGATTGTTTGGCGTGGCGACCAGAGAATGCCAACTCTGATAATATATCTTTTTTCTTTGTTAATTCTTTTGTGGCTGAGCAATCGTCAATAATGTATAATGTGGGCTGACCAGCATATTGTTTGAAAAAGAAACGCAATAGTTCTTGTAACATTTCTTTACCGTTGCTCACGGGATTGACATTTTTTTTTTTTTTATCTTTTGGGTTTTTCACATCTCCTATCCAAGATCTATTTTTATAAGCCTCGTTCCACTCTATGGTTGGACACAATATAATTATATGTTTAAAAACTCCAACATATTCTTGTTCAAGTATGTCAAGAACAAACTCTGTTTTACCACAGCCTGTCTGACCACAAATAATGGCACTGTGTGAATATTTAGGATATTTTTGTTGCAAACTAGTATCCTGCTTCTTTGAATCTTCCATCTTCGAAATTGATTTGCGCATCTTGTATTATATATATATAAATATTTAAAGTTTGATCTGCATCTGCTTTTTTATTTATTAGTATCGTTATGCCTTCACTGCCGTTTTCTATTCTTCTTCCACTGCCGTGTAATAAATTGTCCTCACATGTTCTAAGGTCAAGCCACAAAGCATATGATTTTGTCAAATAGGTCTCAAGAGAAACATTGGTAAAGTTTAAGTCCCTCGCTACTATTTCTGTCTCTTTATTTCTTTTTGATGTTAAAGCAAAATATTTGTTGATTTCATCCCAATGTTGATATGCCTTCATGCCCTGACTATACAACTGATTTGGTACTCCCTCTATTGTCATTTCAACTTTTTCAATCTTTGGGTTGTAAAAGGATTCTGTGCTTGTTCTTTCTGGGTCTTCAAACAGCATTAAAATACCTTTCATGCTCCGTGCTGGTACATTAATGTTGGTGTTCCAAAGAGTATCATATTTGTTTGCTATTATTTTTCTATGTCGCAAGATACGATCATACATAAATGACATCTTACCATTGATTTGCTGTCTTATTTGTCTGGATAATTCAACATCACTAACCGTATCAAATTCCAAGCAGATATTTTTTATTACATAAGATGCATCAGCATCAGTGCTTTTGATAACTTTGTTATAATCGTTAAACGTTAATTCATATTCTAACCTATCACCAAGCCCCGCTTGATAAAATGGCATATGACTTTCTAACATTTCAAAGTCCAGTGGAATACAAAATCTATTTCCAAAAGCTGCTGCTATAGCTTCATCTCCAGTGTCTGAGGAAGCATCTCCCGCGCTAACTCTATGTTTTAGCATGTTTGGTTTACCAATACCTTGGTAAGCTGTGTTTTGTCGTTCGGTAGGGCTTTTCCATAAATCTACGTAGCAATGATATATATCACTGTCATCTATTGACATGACTTCGTTGCCACTTATTCTTATTGTCATTTTTTTCACAATTGTTCTACCCAGATTTTGAAATAGAGTAGCGTTGGCGTCTGTTCTGCTTTTAAGTTCTATTTCAAAGGCAAGACGAGCAGTACTTGGAACTATCACATCATTAGTACTTAGATTGGGAAATCTCACAAGCAGTTGCTGGTTTTGGTCTATTGTTGAGGGATTATTAGTTATTACTACACTTGTGCGGATGCCTTTGGCACCATGAGGCTCTCTTAGTTTTCTATGAGGGCTGAGTTTGTTTCCGTAAGCCGACATTGTTTTTATTTTTTAAATATATTTTTTAAAATTAAATAAAATAAACAATGGCTGAAGGAGGATTTGAACATCCTGCGTTTGATATGACTGAAGAAGACTTGGATAAAGCACTTGAAGACGATTTTATACAACCTAACCCAGAATTCCAGAGACAAATTGTAAATGAAAATAAGCTTATTGATCAGCTTGAAGGAGAAGATAAAACAGAAGAACAGCTTACACAAAAAAAGTGGTTAGTAGATCAATTTTTTACTGAGGTTAATGCTGAGATCAGCGGAATTGATTATAAAAATGATTTTAGAGTGGCTGAGGACGAAATCGGTAGAACAATGTTATATGCAGTTCAGTTGGGAACAGATGATGTTCCACTTACCTATTATAAGGGAAATAATCCAAACGAACCAATCAAGTTTTATGCGCTGGACACTCTACATAGAAAACATGGCATTGACTTCATAAAAAATAATTTAAACATATATGATTATTTAGCCCCACGTGAAAGACTTGCTCGGGGTAGAGCAGAAACAGCAGCCTTGGCAAAAATAAAAAATACCCTCACAAAAGAAGGAGAAAATATACCATTGCAAACTTTTTCAACAACGAAGATGTACAAAATACAGTAGATGAGGTAAATATAATTGAGAGTAATTTGAGTAATATAATAGATGAAACTCATCCTAAAACTGCTGTTCAACCAGAAAGTCTAACACTGCGAGAGATACGAGGTTTAGATAAGGTATTGCAAAGCTTTCGTGGAGAACTTACTAATAATCTCTCAAAGCTCACTGAGCTTGATAAAGATATAACAAAAGAAAAACAAAAATTAGAACAGGTTAGCACCCCCGGGCAGGAGGATGAGTTTCAACAAGAGCGCATACGTGACAGAATAAAAAAATTAGAAGATGAAAGAAGTGTACGACTTGAAGCGGCAAGTAAAAACAAAGAAGCATTACGCAGTCAAATAAACAGGATAAAAGAAACTATAAATAAGGTGTTAAAAGAAGACACAACATTGGGTGAGAAAATCAAAACCTTGTTTAGGGAGCAAGGTATTACTATTGTTAGTATTTTGACTGCCTTTGGTATGATTATTGGGGTATTAGTTGATGCCATTATTCCTACAACAGGAGGAGGGACTGCACCTGTTCCAACCCCAAAGCCTGATCCATCAAGGGTAAAAGATTGGATAAAAAAACAACTATTTAATCTTGGTAAACTTCTTGCCAACCTAGCTGGTAAAGCTGCTGCAGCACTTCCAGGAGTTATTGGTGCAATAGTATCATGGCTTTTATCTGCAACAGGTAATGTTATTAATTGGCTTGGTAACAATCTATGGGCTTTGCTTGTGTTTGTTTCCGGGTTGTTGTATGTGGCAGCCAAAGAGTGGTTTAGTAAATCTCATAAATAAGTAATGCAGCAAGACCTATTACTATAGTACCAACAATTATAGTTGTTTTGTTATCTTCGTGTTCAATCGCTATTTTTTGTATTTCTGATGGGTTATGTTCCACAGTTTTATGTATTGATGATTTATCAAAGTCAGAATGTTCTGGTAAAAATTTCTTTGTTGTGGTGCCTTGAAAAGGTTGAATATGTTTTGGTGGCACTGGTTTTACATTTACATCATTATTCAATCCTAATGCTTGTGCATCGGTTGCTATTACAATTTCATTATTGTAGTCTTGTATTATTCCGATTCTTAATTCCATGTCACTCGGAGACATGTACAATCCACTTCCATAGACAAAATTAACTTTACTTCTTGCATATTTTAAGGTGTTTTCATATCTTGAAATTTGACTGGGCAAGTCGATGGGGCTATTTATTGCGTCCTCTACATTTGCTAAAAATTGTTTCTGTGCATCAAATGCCGTTCCAGTTCCAAGTATATCTGTTCTTGTTTGTGATTGTGAGCCAAGGATTGCCCAGCAGTATGTTCTTATGCTGTCATTGATTCTTTCTACTCCTGCTCTTGTAAATCCAGATGAACAATCTAGTATAAAAGTAGACCAGCTGTTGTCTGCCTCAAATCCTTGTGCAATGTAATCAATGTGATGTTTTATCACTCTCATAGACTGTAAAACTCATCGTTTTGTTGTCGTATACAGTATTTACCAAAGGATGATAACCAATATGTGTCCAGTAATTGTAAATTGTTCCTAGACCATTATTATAGCTTTGTTTCTGTCTCCAGTCTGAATTTAAGTCAACGTTAAACTCCTTGCATATTCTCTCGTATGCGTTTCGGTTATATGTGTTATTAAACGCATTCCAATTTGAGTCTTGCGGTAATGCTACACTCATCTCAAATAATATTCTTCTGACTTGGTAGTAGACATGAAATCGAAATAACGAACCAACCAAAGTATCAGCTTTTAAATGATTGTTGAAATCAATACCACAGCCAGTGGTCGCACACCAAATAGCAAAGTTTAACTGATTCTGCCAAAATAACATCCAATCTGTTCCCCAGCGTTGGACTATAGCATCTCATTTGACGTACGGGAGTTTGTATTTTTCAAAGACATTGGGAAATGATGCTTTAAAGCCTTTACCGTCTGATGTTATAACTATGTTTTGATTTATTATATCTATCACTTTCTTGCTGAAAGTATTTAAATATTGAGCATCCGGGTTATATTTGAATTCTTTAGAAATCATTTTTATTTGTGTTTTTATATATATATATTAAAAAAAAAAATTTCATACAATTTCAAACATAGACAACTCTATTAATTTACAACAGTATATCGATAATAGAGATGGAACTAAGCGCGTCGGATTAAAAAGTTTTATATACACTATCGGTTGGTATAATATTATTCATGAAACCATAAAGACAAGAAACCCAGATAAAATAAACCATTTACCAGGTGGACTCTATAACTTTCAAGACCTGGTAGAAGATTTTAAATTGCTAAATGAAAAGATTATTCTGGACAATATTGTCCAAAATGGTGCAGCCATTATACATTCGCATCCGCCAATAGAAACACGAATGTCAAGCGGTCTTTCAAAAATGTTGGGATTCAAGGACAGAAAATGGTTAACAGGTACTAATATGGGAGATTACCCAATTAATTTAGCTCCTTATAAACAGCTATATGTTCATCTGGAACAAGTTAATATGAGTAGTAATTATTTCAATGGTAAGCCAAGCACTATTATAGGTGTTGTACCTGAAGTAAATAAGCAGTTTGGAGATATAGTATATACAAGTTTTTATCCTGAATATCACTGTCTTATGAATGGTGCAATTACTGAATTGAAAATAGAAGTCAGAGATGAGTATGGCAACAAAATAGATAATCACGGTTTGCCTATGAGTTGTGTTTTAGAAATTATTTAAAAAATATATTTTTATAAAAAAAAAAAACAATGAGTATATTTGGACCAACAAGACCTAAAAAAACAGAAGACTTAGAGGCTTTGATAAATGATGTTCAAAATTTATATAGGCGAGTTGTGCCTTTTGTTGACCAGTTTAATCATTTAAAAAATAGAGTTGATAATCTTAAATATGGGATTATAACAATATTTGCAGAGGCTAAGGGCCCACTTGTGTTGAATAGAATACTCTCATTTGGTAACGGCGGGGCAGAAAAAAATGTGGGGCATGTAATGACACGCCGTGGACGAATTATGGGAATAGGTTTAGCAAGTGACCGATTAGTTGGTGACGTAACTGTAATAGTTTCTGTCAATGGTGTTGAACAACCAAATTATGGTATAACGCTTCACATCATTCCACGCAATCATGATAACTTTGATAAACCTTTAGAAATTGGCGCTGGTTCTGTTGTTAACTTTGTATGCAAGGTTGCCAACGCTACAGCTGTAAATACGGTGGCATCATTATTAATTGAATTAATTTAATTTTTTATTTATTAATGAAAAAAATGCCAAAGCAACCAACAGCACCAAGTTTATATCCTGATTTGTCAGTGGAAAATTCAGTGGAAAACGGACAAAATTATAGATTACAAAAGATTTCAGAAATTGAAAAAAAGTTAATTACAGAACGAGATATACGTCAGTCACTTTATAAAAAATATAAACGTGGTATTAATATTACAGATGGAATTGACACTACCTTGATATCTGCAGGTGTTATTATGGCTGGGATTGGATTTGTTATTCCAGTTTTGTTACCTTTGGAAATAGCAGCAATAGTATGTGGAGCTACAGGTGTTTGTGTTAATTTTATCAGACGCAAGCTTAATGCAAAAGCTCAAAAACATCATAAAATAAAAACTTTGGCAGAGGCTAAGTTAAATAGTATAAAGCAGTTAATATCAAAAGCGTTAAGTGATGCACAAATATCTGATCAAGAGTTTAAGATGATTTTAGATGAGTGGGATAAATATTATAGTTTAAAAGAAGACACCAAACAAAAAAAGGCTAAAATAAGTGAAGCTCAAAAAAAACAACTAGTGGAGCAGGGAAGAAAAGAAGCAATGGCAACCTTACAAAAAAGTCTAAAAAGTGTGTAATAAATTGTTTTAGTAATGTGTATGAGTACGATCCACCACCTTTGTATTCAAGGTCAGAAAATTGTTAATTGAATGTAATTTTGATAACAAATCGACAAATTTGTTTTGTATTAAATAAACATTTTATAATTTTGATAACTTATAAAAAAAAATTAAACTTGCAATCTTCACTACCCCCATTTTAAAAAAGTTTTAATAAATCAAGTAAAATCACCATTTCATGAAATATTTAGGCAAAATCAACAAATAACAAGCAAAATCAGCATTTCATGCTGATTTGTAGATAGGTGTGTTTAAAAAAATTAAAAAATTCCTGTGGTATTTTCGGCAACTCAAAAATACCACAGGACCCCCATTTTACATATATATGATTTTCAAAATTAAAGCAGTTTTATTTACCAGTAAAAATGCCAGTTCTAATGATATATAACTGATGTGCATATTATTTAGATTGCTCAAGTTATTGCAGAAAAACCTTTGGCTGAAACAAGCGCCCCAAACAATAGAAAGTTTCATGACAATAGGTAAATATTTTGCCAAGTTATGATAATGAGCTAGGTAAAGTTTTATGAAATGGGGCATAACTCTGCTGAAATGAAAGTCAGAGTTATAGGACATGTGCAACAACATTGCTTGGGGTAAGAATAAAATATTTGAGAAGTTTCATGAAAGTATGTCAAATACATTTCTAGTTATTGCCAGTTGTGAGCTTAGTTACATTGCTGGTCAGTTTTATGAAAAGGGGCATAACTCATTCAAATGAAAATCATAGTCATTGGACATGTGTAACGCTATTCCTTGAGGTAAGATGAAGAGATATGTGAATTTTCATGAACATCGGTCAAATACTTTTGAAGTTATGGTCAGTTATGAGCTTGATTAGGTTGCAGGTTAAAGTTTTATGAAAAGGGGCATAACTCTGTCGAAATGAAAGTCAGAGTTATTGGACAAAGATAACGACATTCCTTGAGGCAAGATGAAGATGTGTTTGAAGTTTCATGAACATATGTAAAAAACTTTGCAATTTATGGTCAAGGTTAGGTTGCAGGTTAAAGGGGTTGATGCACTATTTGAAAACAAGATTTATTTAAAAGCACACCAACAAACTTGAAAAAAGCTGAAGAATTATCAAAATACCATGAAAAATAGAGGAGATATGACCTATTGAAAATTTGCAGAGAAACATAAATGGAGGCAGTCATCTTGGAACGATGACGTCATTCAAGCCTTATTAACATTGGCATATTGAACTTTTTTAAAGCAAAGAAAATCACTGCAAATTTAAAAATAAATGTAAAAATGTTAAATGTATACATTGTATGATTAGTTTTCATTTGCTGTGGTTTTCCATGCTTTATAAAAAAATATTTTGCAATATATGGTAAAAATCATTCCAAGATGGCCGCCTCCATTTATGTTACTTTGCATATTTTCAATTGGTCGTATCTTCTTTATTTTTTATGACATTTTGATAATTCTTTCAGCTTTTTTCAAGTTTTTCAGTGCCGTTTAAAAAAAATATTGTTTGAAAACAGTGCATCAACCACTTTAAAGTGTGATGGATGATGGACATGACTAACAAAGTGATCCCTAAATGTCTTCCATGCTAAGCAAGCGACAAAGACACAGTGAATAGAATTCTTACACATACAACAACAAAATCGAATAGAAATAGGCCATTTTCTCCCATCTGGGCAGCAAGGCAAGATATGGGGATTATTTTAATCCATATGTATTGCCACATTACCCACAAGCAAGTACAATGCTTTTTCTGTAAGAGCAAAAGCAAAATGGATAAAAGATGGGGACAAATGTTCAAACTATTTTTGCAATTAGGAATATAAGCCGGTTATTAGGAAGCATGTAAGAACTTCAATGATTTCAACCTTTATTGTACAAAATAAAGTGAAAATATGTTCCATATATCAATGTAATCCCCAAAGAGGGTAAAACTCTAGATGGAATTTTCAAAGGGTAAAACCAGGGGAACATTATGACCACTGTAATCCCCCAATGGGGCTCAGACTTGCTGGATATGTTAATTTTTATAAAATTGTCGCCACACCAAGGGCAGCCAGATAAAAGACAAACTTATGATTTAACAACAAACCGCAGGCGTGTCACCGATCAAACTCACTGGATAAGTTAATTTTTGTAAAATTGTTGACTCATCATGGTGGGTGTATTCATATTTGACACCCATAAAGCTTTCAGATTGACTTACTTTCTAGCCATGGTTTTAAGGTCGTTTTTTGGTCACGAAAACTTAAAATTCCCTGTAAAGTTTTCAGGTCACTGTCCCAATATAACCTCACATTTTTTTACCTCTGATAGCTATTATTTAAGATAAAGTCTCAAAAAACAAAACGACTGTTCATTTATACAAAATAATAAGAATCAAGCTTATGTATGATCCTCGTCTAATACCCAAGGGTGACATTACATGATACCCAATTTATCACATGCAGAACAGTCCGCCGTAATGTCACCCGTGGGTATCTGATGATGATCTATGATAAACATCTTGATGCAATAAATTCATAGGATAAAAATATTTTTTCGGGGTTTGGTCCAGATTACCTTGGTAGAACATAGAGGCTGTGAGACGGTTTTAAATATTATAACAGAAGTTTATGTCAGATTTCCAGAATCTTTAATATTATAAATACCATTTTACACTGTCAGCCTTAAATACCGTTTTTAATTTTTTTTTTATTTATTTTATCACTTTTCCTATAAAATAAAATATAAAATTGTAGTAAGTAGTTTCTCAGTGTCCTTTATATTTTGGTTGCCGCTTCTCTTTAAAAGCTGTTAGACCTTCTATACGGTCTTTAGTCGGAATTACCTGAAATTGACAAAATAATATTAAAAACATACTTAAAAGTGACAAAATTATGTATGGATGTCGATAGAAATATAAAGCCATCATCTGACGTCAGTAGGTCAAGGACACCATGACCGATAGTGAAAAACCTTGTTCGCACTGTCACTCTACTTCTCCCGAAGCAAATTTCGAAAATTCATGGGTAGACTGCCTGTGGTCATAAAATTACAGCCAGATCAACTCCAGTCTCCTTAACATAACAAATATCTCAAGGATTCTTTCATTAATTAACCAATAATGTCAAGCCAAGGGGTGACTGCAAAACTATTGTAACTCTATATAGATAAAGAACAAGATACAAAAGTTTTGTATTAGGCCCTCATGGTTTACCTGAGCATAGCACATTTGTTCAAACTTGAGACCACTCTCCAAGTCGACTTCACTGCCATGGTTGATTGCTAACTTGGCCATCTTTAATGCTATTGGACCCTGAAAGAAAATCAATGAATTAAAAACACGTTCACCTTTAAGTTCCAAATTGAAAAGTGGTATTTTGGGAACATTTGGGATAATATATTAGTATTGTTAGTTAATTATGGTATTTTGAATGACACACATGGTGTCTTGTCATACATTTTAATTGTAAATTAATTTAAGTAGACTTTGACAAGTCAGATAAATGAAGACATTAAAGGAATGTCGATGAATGAAGAAATTTAAAAAATGTCAGATAAATGAAGTAATTTAAGCAATGTCAGATAAATGAAGACTTTAAGAAATGTCAGATAAATGAAGACATCTTAAATGTCAGATAAATGAAGTAATTTAAAAAATGTCAGATAAATGAAGTAATTTAAGAAATGTCAGATAAATGAGGACATTTAAGAAATTTCAGATAAATGAAGACATTTAAGAAATGTCAGATAAATGAAGACATTTAAGAAATGTCAGATAAATAAAGAAATGTCAGATGCATGACGATATTTCAGAAATGTCAGATAAATGAAGACATTTAAGGAATGTCAGATAAATGAAGACACATAAGGGACACACATTAATCTTGAGGTATGTGTTATAAATGTTCTCACATTTAAACTAAATGCCAGCAAAAATGGCTATCATTATAAAATTGCAGTAAATTGAAGGCTTGAGAGTGTATATCTGCAAAAAGGGAGTGCAAACTAACTTAAGGAGCCAATCTGTACCTTTTGAGCATTTTTTTACTGATAAGGGTGTGAAACGTAAATATCTGCAAGCAGGGCATGCAAAGTAATGTGTTAACATGATCACCCAATCTGTGCCTTTTGGGCATCTTTTTACTGATAAGCATGTGACATTTACTATAACCTTCCTTCTATTAATAATAACAATTTTATGGGTAGGATGGGGTTGTTATTTACCAAAAAATATTTATAAAAAATGTTACGAATCCTAATTACAAAACCGACCATGCAAACATTGATTGGCTAATGAACCGTATGCCTATCTATGTACATGGTTGTCAAGAATACAGTAACATGCCTGTCTATGTACATAGTTGTCAAGATACAATAACACGTGTGAAATTAATAATTTAGATGTTGGTGAGAGTTATTTAACATTACAAAATCTGTTTTTTTAAACTTATAGAACTCATCAGGGGTAACTTTCAATATCATATAATGGAAAGATTCTTGGTTTCAAAAAAAAAAATACTGGTTAAAATAAAACAAGATTTTCACGTCTTCCTTTAAAATGACAGATAACTGTGTTCAAACCTGTGGTGCTATTTCCTGAGCTAGAGTTAATGCCCTTTGATAGGCAGCATCCCCGTCTTTGTTCTGTTCAACAACGTGATTAACAAGTCCTATGTCTTTGGCCTCTAAACCATCTATTACTCGACTGGTGAATACCAGCTCCTTGGCGAGCGAAGGACCAACTACCCTCGCCAGCCTCTGTGTGCCACCTGAAATGGTAAGTCAATTGTATGTAACAGAGGAACAAACATACTTGGTAGAGGACTATATAAATTTGTTACATGCAAAATATTAGAACTCGAGCTGATTTTAGAACTCAAGCTGATTTTATGTTCATAAAAGAAAACTTAATAATAAAGATTTTCCTTTACAAGAAATGTGTGGATTCACGTCTCGCCTAACGGGGGCTGGACTTAAAAATAAAAAGGTCAATGATGCTTAAACATGTTAAATGAAAGTTTGTAAACATTGTAACTAAAAACAATTGAGTTTGCCGTTTGCTGAGATGACATTTAAGTGCATTTGTTTAAAAACAAAATGCCATTCTATTAAAAACAAGAGGCCCAAGACGGCCTTTGGATGCTCTACTGGCTAAAACGCCTCTTATATCAAGGGTTGTCGACATAAAATTCCCATCAGTAGTTTTTTTAAAACATAGCAAAAACAACAGGGATAGTATGGCCTTAGATCGCTCACCTGGTAATCATGGGCAATAAGTCTGCTGTGTCTAGTCTGGCATGGGCAGTTTTTAATTTTTCCCACTTTCTTCTATGAATGAAATTTCATAACAAGAGACCCAAGAGGGCCTGTGGACGCTCTACTGGCTAACACGGCTCTTATAACATCAATGAAGCGAGTGACTGTCATTAAAAAACAGCTTTTTAACTAAATCGAGGGCCATAACTAAAGAATTTGGTAAAGTTTGGTAAAGATCAGATGAAAATGAAGGCACTACCGTATTAACAAGGCAAAATATAGCATTTTTAACTAAATCAAGCGCCATAACTCCTCTGTTACTGGTCCGACTGGTCCAACATAGAGCTAAAAAAATATATAAAAATATATAAAAATAATAATAATAATAAATTGAAAAAAAAAAAAAAATTGAAAAAAAAATTATGTAAAAAAGAAAGTCATAAAATCTGCTAAAGTTTGGCAAAGATCAGATGCAAAATGAAGGCCCTATCGTATGAGGCAAATTATAGCATTTTTAACAAAATCAAGGGCCATAACTCCACTGTTACTGGTTCGATCTGGTTGGTTTTCGAAAATGACCAAGCTTTCATAGACATTAACAATCTGATAAAGTTTGGTACAGATCGGATGAACAATGAAGCCCCTATCGTCTTAACGAGGCAAAATATAGCATTTTTATCTAAATCAAGGGCCATAACTCCGTTGTTACTGGTCTAATATGGCTGGTTTTCGAACTTGTTCCAGCTTTCAACGACATTAACAATCTGATAAAGCTTGGTAAAGATCGGATGAACAATGAAGCCCCTATCGTCTTAACGAGGCAAAATATGGCATTTTTAACTAAATCAAGGACCATAACTCCGCTTTTACTAATCCGATAAGGCTGGTTTTCGAACTTGTCCGAGCTTTCATTGATAATAACAATGTGGTAAAGTTTGATAAAGATCGGATGAACAATGAAGCCCCTATCGTCTTAACGAGGCAAAATATAGCATTTTTAACTAAATCAAGGGCCATAACTCCGCCGTTACTGGTCCGATATGGCTGGTTTTCAAACTTGTTTGAGCTTGCAACGACATTAACAATCTGATAAAGATTGGTAAAGATCGGATGAACAATGAAGCCCCTATCATCTTAACGATGCAAAATATAGCATTTTTAACTAAATCAAGGGCCATAACTCCGCTGTTACTGGTCCGATATTGCTGGTTTTCGAACTTGTCTGAGCTTTCATTGATATTAACAATGTGGTAAAGTTTAGTAAAGATAGGATGAAAAACGAAGGCCCTATCGTCTTAACGAGGCAAAATATAGCATTTTTAACTAAATTAAGGACCATAACTCCGCTGTTACTGGTCCGATCTGGCTGGTTTTCGAACTTGTCCGAGCTTTCATTATGGCTCCCCCACACAAAGTGTGGTAGGGGAGCCATATTGATTTTGTGCTTTCTGTCTGTTTCTTTCTCTGTCTGTTTCTTTCTCTTTCTCTGTCTGTTTCTTTCTCTGTGTCACAAACGATGTCCGATCAATAACTAGAGAATGGTTGGACCTAGGGTCCTCAAACTTGAAAGGATGGTTGGTCATGACAAGTAGATGACCCCTATTGATTTTGGGATCACTAGATCAAAGGTCAAGGTCGTGGTGACATTGACTATCAAAACGATGTCTGATCAATAACTAGAGAATGGTTGGATCTAGGGTCCTTAAACTTGGAAGGATGGTTGGTCATGACAAGTAGATGACCCCTATTGATTTTGGGGTCACTAGGTCAAAGGTCAAGGTTGCGGTGACATTGACTATCAAAACGATGTCCGATCAATAACTAGAGAATGGTTGGACCTAGGGTCCTTAAACTTGGAAGGATGGTTGGTCATGACAAGTAGATGACCCCTATTGATTTTGGGGTCACTAGGTCAAAGGTCAAGGTTGCGGTGACATTGACTATCAAAACGATGTCCGATCAATAACTAGAGAATGGTTGGACCTAGGGTCCTCAAACTTGGAAGGATGGTTGGTCATGACAAGTAGATGACCTTTATTGATTTTGGGTCACTAGGTCAAAGGTCAAGGTTGCGGTGACATTGACTATCAAAACGATGTCCGATCAATAACTAGAGAATGGTTGAACCTAGGGTCCTCGAACTTGGAAGGATGGTTGGTCATGACAAGTAGATGACCCCTATTGATTTTGGGGTCACTAGGTCAAAGGTCAAGGTTGCAGTGACATTGACTATCAAAACGATGTCAGATCAATTACTAGAGAATGGTTGGACCTAGGGTCCTCAAACTTGGAAGGATGGTTGGTCATGACCAGTAGATGACCCCTATTGATTTTTTTTTTTGTTTAATATTTTTTTTAAAAAACAATTATTTTTTTTATTTTATTTTTTTTTAATTTTTATTTTTTTTAGTTTTTGCATAAAAAGTTTTAGGGTCGGCCCCTTAAAAAAATAGGGTCGGTCGGGTTACCTGAACCACACATATTTTTTTATGTGGGCTTACTGATACAGATATTAGATACAGTCACAGGGATATTGAATATCAAAACGATCTCAGATCAATAGAGGATGGTTGGACCTAGAGTCGTCAATTATGCCTGTTCGGGCTAGTGGGGGAGCCATTCGTTTTTGTCCCATGGACAATAACAATTTCTAGTTGATATTAACAATGTGGTACAGTTTGGTAAAGATAGGATGAACAAGAGGCCCAAGAGGGCCTGTGAACGCTCTACTGGCTTAAGATAAAGTTTATGTATAAGGGGCCATAAGTCTTTCAAAAATCATTCAACCAGAACATGGCAATGACGGGTGCAACTAGGCTTAGTACTGATCATCCTCGCCAAGATTCGCTGAAATCTGGCAAAGAGTTCAGAAGAGACTAATCTGGACAAAGTTTGTGTATTAAAACATTTAAAGGGTCACAACTCTGCCAAAAATCATTCAACAGAAATATGGCGATGACATGCACAACTAGGCTTGATACTGATCATCCTTGTCAAGTTTCGTATATATCCAGCCAGGGGTTCAGGAGAACTAGCCCAGAAAAAAATTGTGGTATCAAAATCCTTTAAAGGGCCATAACTCTGCCAAATATCTGTAAACCGAAACGTGACGATGACATGCATAACTAGGTTTGGTGCTGATCATCCCTGCAAAGTTTCATTGAAATCTGGCGAGGGGTTCAGGAGAAGTAGATCAGAACAAAGTTTGTGTATTAAAACTTTAAAGGGACATAACTCCGCCAAAAATTATTCAACCGGAACACGGCGATGATTTGCACAACTAGACATAGAATTGATCATCCCTAAAAAGTTTTCTTTAATCCGGCCAGGGGTTCGAGAGAACTAGTCAGAACAAAGTTTGTGTATTAAAACCTTTAAAGGGCTATAACTCCGCCAAAATCATTCAACTGGAACACGGTGACTATGTACAACTAGGCTTGGTATTGATCATCCCTGCAGAGTTTCAATGAAATACGGCCAAATGAAGGCCCTTTCGTCTTAATGAGGCCAAAATATAACATATTTCAAAAAATCAATGGCCATGACTCCGATGTAAATGATCCAATCTGGATGTTTTTCGAACTTGTCCAAGCTTTCATTGATATTAACAATCTGGTAAAGTTTCTTAAAGATCGGATGAAAGATGAAGGCCTTATCATCTTAACGAGGCAAAATATAGGATTTTTAACTAAATCAAGGGCCATAACTCCGCTGTTACTGGTCTGATCTGGCTGGTTTTCAAACTTGACCGAGCTGTCACTGATATTAACAATCTAGTAAAGTTTGGTAAAGTTCAGATGAAAGATGAAGGCCCTATCGAATTAACGAGGCAAAATATAGCATTTTTAACTAAATCAAGGGCCATAACTCCGCTGTTACTGGTCCGATCTGGCTGATCTTCGAAATGTCCGAGCTTTCATTTATATAAACAATCTGGTAAAGTCTGGTCTGATCTGGCTGGTTTTCAAACTTGACCGAGCTGTCACTGATATTAACAATCTAGTAAAGTTTGGTAAAGTTCAGATGAAAGATGAAGGCCCTATCGTCTTAACGAGGCAAAATATAGCATTTTTAACTAAATCAAGGGTCATAACTCCGCTGTTAATGGTCCGATCCAGCTAGTTTTCGAACTAGTCCTAACTCACATTTATATAAACAATCTGGTAAACTTTGGTAAAGATTGGATGAAAGATGAAGGCCCTATCATCTTAATGAGGCAAAATATAGCATTTTTAACTAAATTAAGGACCATAACTCCGCTGTTACTGGTCCGATCTGGCTGGTTTTCGAACTTGTCCGAGCTTTCATTATGGCTCCCCCACACAAAGTGTGGTAGGGGAGCCATATTGATTTTGTGCTTTCTGTCTGTTTCTTTCTCTGTCTGTTTCTTTCTCTTTCTCTGTCTGTTTCTTTCTCTGTGTCACAAACGATGTCCGATCAATAACTAGAGAATGGTTGGACCTAGGGTCCTCAAACTTGAAAGGATGGTTGGTCATGACAAGTAGATGACCCCTATTGATTTTGGGATCACTAGATCAAAGGTCAAGGTCGTGGTGACATTGACTATCAAAACGATGTCTGATCAATAACTAGAGAATGGTTGGATCTAGGGTCCTTAAACTTGGAAGGATGGTTGGTCATGACAAGTAGATGACCCCTATTGATTTTGGGGTCACTAGGTCAAAGGTCAAGGTTGCGGTGACATTGACTATCAAAACGATGTCCGATCAATAACTAGAGAATGGTTGGACCTAGGGTCCTTAAACTTGGAAGGATGGTTGGTCATGACAAGTAGATGACCCCTATTGATTTTGGGGTCACTAGGTCAAAGGTCAAGGTTGCGGTGACATTGACTATCAAAACGATGTCCGATCAATAACTAGAGAATGGTTGGACCTAGGGTCCTCAAACTTGGAAGGATGGTTGGTCATGACAAGTAGATGACCCTTATTGATTTTGGGTCACTAGGTCAAAGGTCAAGGTTGCGGTGACATTGACTATCAAAACGATGTCCGATCAATAACTAGAGAATGGTTGGACCTAGGGTCCTCGAACTTGGAAGGATGGTTGGTCATGACAAGTAGATGACCCCTATTGATTTTGGGGTCACTAGGTCAAAGGTCAAGGTTGCAGTGACATTGACTATCAAAACGATGTCAGATCAATAACTAGAGAATGGTTGGACCTAGGGTCCTCAAACTTGGAAGGATGGTTGGTCATGACCAGTAGATGACCCCTATTGATTTTTTTTTTTGTTTAATATTTTTTTTAAAAAACAATTATTTTTTTTATTTTATTTTTTTTTAATTTTTATTTTTTTTAATTTTTGCATAAAAAGTTTTAGGGTCGGCCCCTTAAAAAAATAGGGTCGGTCGGGTTACCTGAACCACACATATTTTTTTATGTGGGCTTACTGATACAGATAGTAGATACAGTCACAGGGATATTGAATATCAAAACGATCTCAGATCAATAGAGGATGGTTGGACCTAGAGTCGTCAATTATGCCTGTTCGGGCTAGTGGGGGAGCCATACGTTTTTGTCCCATGGACAATAACAATTTCTAGTTGATATTAACAATGTGGTACAGTTTGGTAAAGATAGGATGAACAAGAGGCCCAAGAGGGCCTGTGAACGCTCTACTGGCTTAAGATAAAGTTTATGTATAAGGGGCCATAAGTCTTTCAAAAATCATTCAACCAGAACATGGCAATGACGGGTGCAACTAGGCTTAGTACTGATCATCCTCGCCAAGATTCGCTGAAATCTGGCAAAGAGTTCAGAAGAGACTAATCTGGACAAAGTTTGTGTATTAAAACATTTAAAGGGTCACAACTCTGCCAAAAATCATTCAACAGAAATATGGCGATGACATGCACAACTAGGCTTGATACTGATCATCCTTGTCAAGTTTCGTATATATCCAGCCAGGGGTTCAGGAGAACTAGCCCAGAAAAAAATTGTGGTATCAAAATCCTTTAAAGGGCCATAACTCTGCCAAATATCTGTAAACCGAAACGTGACGATGACATGCATAACTAGGTTTGGTGCTGATCATCCCTGCAAAGTTTCATTGAAATCTGGCGAGGGGTTCAGGAGAAGTAGATCAGAACAAAGTTTGTGTATTAAAACTTTAAAGGGCCATAACTCCGCCAAAAATTATTCAACCGGAACACGGCGATGATTTGCACAACTAGACATAGAATTGATCATCCCTAAAAAGTTTTCTTTAATCCGGCCAGGGGTTCAAGAGAACTAGTCAGAACAAAGTTTGTGTATTAAAACCTTTAAAGGGCTATAACTCCGCCAAAATCATTCAACTGGAACACGGTGACTATGTACAACTAGGCTTGGTATTGATCATCCCTGCAAAGTTTCAATGAAATACGGCCAAATGAAGGCCCTTTCGTCTTAATGAGGCCAAGATATAGCATATTTCAGAAAATCAAGGGCCATGACTCCGATGTAAATGATCCAATCTGGATGTTTTTCGAACTTGTCCAAGCTTTCATTGATATTAACAATCTGGTAAAGTTTCTTAAAGATCGGATGAAAGATGAAGGCCTTATCATCTTAACGAGGCAAAATATAGGATTTTTAACTAAATCAAGGGCCATAACTCCGCTGTTACTGGTCTGATCTGGCTGGTTTTCAAACTTGACCGAGCTGTCACTGATATTAACAATCTAGTAAAGTTTGGTAAAGTTCAGATGAAAGATGAAGGCCCTATCGAATTAACGAGGCAAAATATAGCATTTTTAACTAAATCAAGGGCCATAACTCCGCTGTTACTGGTCCGATCTGGCTGATCTTCGAAATGTCCGAGCTTTCATTTATATAAACAATCTGGTAAAGTCTGGTCTGATCTGGCTGTTTTTCAAACTTGACCGAGCTGTCACTGATATTAACAATCTAGTAAAGTTTGGTAAAGTTCAGATGAAAGATGAAGGCCCTATCGTCTTAACGAGGCAAAATATAGCATTTTTAACTAAATCAAGGGTCATAACTCCGCTGTTAATGGTCCGATCCAGCTAGTTTTCGAACTAGTCCTAACTCACATTTATATAAACAATCTGGTAAACTTTGGTAAAGATTGGATGAAAGATGAAGGCCCTATCATCTTAATGAGGCAAAATATAGCAATTTTAACTAAATCAAGGGCAATAACTCCGCTGTTAATTGTCCGATCTAGCTGGTTTTCGTACTTTTCCGACCTTTCATTGATATTAACAATCTGTGCAAGTTTAGTAAAGATCAAATAATAAATGAAGGTGCTAGAGTGTTCACAAGACTTAATATGGCATTTTTCAGCAAAACAAGGGCCATAACTCCGGTGAAATTTATCCGAACTGGCTGGTTTTCGAACTTGTCCGAGCTTTCATTGATATAAAGACACTGGCAAAGTTAAATAAAGGTCCGATTAATATTGACGGCCCTAGAGTGTTCACAAGGCAAAAAATAGCATTTTTCAGAAAAAACAAGGGCCATAACTCCGGTGTTACTGATCCGATTTAGTTGTTTTCGAACTTGTTTGAGCTTTCATTGATATTAACAATCTGTGAAAGTTTGGTAAAGATCAAATAATAAATGAATGTGCTAGAGTGTTCACAAGGCAGAAAATGGCATTTTTCAGAAAAAACAAGGGCCATAACTCTGGTGTTACTGAACCAATTTAGCTGATTTTCAAACTTGTCCAAGCTATCATTGGTATTAACAATCTATTCAAGTTTAGAAACGATCAAATAATAAATGAAGGTGTTAGTGTTCACAAGGCAGAAAATGGCAATTTTCAGAAAAAACAAGGGTCATAACTCCGGTGTTACTAATCCGATTTGGCTGGTTTTCGAACTTGTCCGAGCTTTCATTGTAATTAACAATCTGTGCAAGTTTGGTAAAGATCAAATAATAAATAAAGGTGCTAGAGTGTTCACAAGGCTTAATACGGCATTTTTCAGACGGACGGAAGACGGACGGACGACGGACGGACGAGGGACGATGGACAACTCGCCATCTCATAAGCTCTGCTGGCCAAACTGCTGGCCTTTGGCCAGTAGAGCTAAAATTGAATGCCCTATCGTCTTAACGAGGCAAAATACTGCAGTATAGCATTTTAATTAAATCAAGGGCCATAACTCCGCTGTTACTTGTCCGATCTGGCTGGTTTGCGAACTCATCCGAGCTTTCATTGATATTAACAACCTGTTAAAGTATGGTAAAGATCAGATGAAAAATAAAGGCCCTATCGTCTTAATGAGACAAAAGTTAACGCCGACGACGGACGGACGACTCGGCATCCCATAATGGGTATCTTTATTTTCAACATTATTTTCATACATGGTTTATATATACATTTTGATTTAAAACATATATAATAAAGTGTAGGCTTAAAGATAATACAATGTTTTTGGTTTTTGTGGAAGATTTCTGCCCGATCATGTTGTTTTTTTAAATGGATTATATTTTTACCATTCATACTAAAAGAGAGAAATTCAGCAACAACAACAAACAATACCAAAACAACTACAACAACAAAAAATACACAATACCCATCGCATTATGTATTTTCATTATTTACTCATTTGAATGTGCCTATGCTTGTAAGTTATTTTATTTAAAATTGACTACTAATAATGGCTCTATTTCTCGTTTTGTTGAAAGAAGAAAAAGGAGCTGGAATCTTCCACATATATATGTAACAAAAATATCTATCCAATGTTCCATTAATACAATTTGTTGGAATAAAGTTGTTGGTTCTTAAGTAAAAAAAAGGAAAAGTATTTTCCTGAAATATTATACATAATTCAATGACTAAATATATTAAATTTAAAAAGTTTTCAAGAACAATCAATTTGCTTACTTGGGAATTACAATGTCAACACATGGAATACTATATAATACCACAAAGGAAAAAAACCTATGGAGAGAAATGCAGTCTAGAAAAAAAAAGAAGATTTACTAAGTGTAATTAGAAAAAAGAATGAAAAAATAAATAAATTTATAATATTAAAAAAAAAAAAAAAAAAAAAAAAAAACAACGAATACCAGCCAAGGTGATGTTTAACATTATTTATTTTTAAAGAGTAACTATGGACGTGCGTTTTCCCTTTCAAAAACAAGATATGAAAATTAATTTAGGAGAAAGGATCTCCATTTGCTGTTATGTTAGTCTATTTTGTCATTTTTAAGAGAAATTTCTTTTTCTATTTCTATACTTTTAAATAAATATGTTTTGTAACCTAAACAACTTGGAATGGTTTTCCTACATTTGTTTATGTAAATGAAGTATTTTGCATTTATAATTATGAAATTCAATACATTTACATGTGTTTGCGTATTAACTATACCAAAGGTTATATTTTGCAAACTCAAGTTAATATGTATGTCATGTGTAATTAAGAACCTATGCAAATCTGACCAGAAAGATTGTATATGCATACATTCCCAAAATAAATGATTTACTGTTTCTGTTTGCATTGCACAGAAATCGCAAAGATTAGAATTAGCAATTTTAAATTTCAGTAATTTTGTATTGGTTGCTACAATCCTCATAAGATATTTATATTGGAAATTGCGCAATTTTGTTGAAATAGTTGAATATATTGGTATAGTGTAAAAAAAATTCCACTCTAGATTAGCGTTTTGAAACTCTTGTTCCCAACTGTGTTGTTGTATAATATCATTGTTAATCTCGTTTCGTAATTGATGATTGTACAAAAATTTGTTTGTATAATTGGATTTTTGAAGTTTTTCTAAAAGATTTGGTGTAACGTTTTGTGCATTGATTTGTTCGTTTTTTATTTTATTTTTGAAATTTTGGGGAATACATGATATTAATGATGTATACTTGAGAAAATCTTTCTGTGGTATGTCATAGAGGTAAGCAAAAAATTCAAAATTATAAAATTGTTTGCGTCTATAATCATATATGTGTTCAAAATATTTTATACCCTTATAAAGCCAGTCTCTATGATATATTGGTTTGCCATTTACTTTTATGTTCGAGTTATTCCATATTATACTTTTGCTTACTGTTTTAACTTCAGCGTGTTTATTTATTTTTTCCCATGCACTAAGTATATTTTGTAAAAAAAGTTTTTTTTCGAACATTTTTTTGATATCGTTTTCATTAATGTTGCATTCAAAAATTGTATTTCCTCCATATTTTTCTAATTCATATAAATATATTTGTTTCCATTGACCGGCTGTATTGTCCATTAACCTTTTTATCCAGCTGGCTTTAAGAGAGTATATAAATTTCTGTATATCAATCATTTTAATACCCCCATTCTCGTAATCTTGTATAAGTGTGGCTTTTTTAATTTTGCTTGGTTTATTGTCCCAAAGAAATTTGAACATAATATCGTTTATTTCTTTAATTGTTTCGTTTGGTGGATCGGGTAGGACGGTTAGTGGATATATTAACTTTGGAAGAGCAAAAGTTTTTAAAACAGTAATTTTTCCAAGTAGGGTTAGTTTTCTATGCTGCCAACTTTTTAAACAATTTTTGAACTGTTCTAGTTTAGGTTCCAGATTAAGTTTAAAAACAATCTTGTTTGTATTGGAAACCATTCCAAGAGCTTTTGCTTTTTCAGATGACCATGTAAACTTTTGATTTTCTAAAAATTGTATTTGACTGTTTTTCATTGTACCTACTCTTAAAACACTGCATTTTGAGGTGTTGAGTCTCAAACCAGATATATTTCCAAAAGAATCCAAAGTATGAATTAGTTTCTCAAATGACTGTTTTGATCCATCAGTTAAGAAAGTTGCATCATCCGAATATAATGTGTTTTTAATCTCAATGTCTGCTACAGTAATGCCTTTTATATCCTTATTGTTTTTTATTTCAAATGAGAGCAATTCTATACATATAATAAACAGATATGGTGATAGTGGGCTTCCCTGTCGAACCCCTCGTTTAATCGAGAAAAAATCTGTTATGTGCCCATTATTAATGACACTACTTTTAGCGTCGTTGTAAAATAGCTCTATCCATTTAATAAAATTATCTCCAAAATTAAAATGTCTTAAGGTATTAATTAAAAACATATGATTTATGCTATCAAATGCTTTCTCGAAATCGGAAAATAATAGCAGACCTGGAACATAGTGTTCTTCAACATGCTCTAAAACTTCAAATAAAAGACATATGTTTTCTCCAATATATCTTCCTTTTAAGAAGCCAGTTTGAGAGCTATCTATTATTGTTAATATGATGCGTTTTACCCTATTTGCAATAGGTTTTGTAGCGATTTTATAATCTGTATTAAGTAGACTAATTGGGCGCCAGTTTTCTAAAAAAATTGTATCTTTTCCAGATTTTGGAATCAGTGTTATATATAGCTTTGTTTTTGAAGTTCATTTAGATGTCCACATCTAAAAGAATAGTTAAGTGAATTAATGAGAAAACATTTGATGTCGTTCCAAAATATTTTATAAAATTCAGTGGTTAATCCGTCAGAACCAGGACTTTTTTCGTTTTTCATTTCCTTTAAAGCCGCAGCACATTCAAACTCCGTTAAAACTCCTTCACATTTTTGTTTTTCAGTTTCGTTAAGTTTTGGAATAGAATCATTATAGAAATCTTTATCCGATGATATTTGTTTTGTTTCTGTGTATAATTTTGAATAATATTCGTTGAGAGCTTTTAAAATATCTTTTGTGTTTGAAACAATGTTTTCTTTAACTTTAAACCTATTTATTGTTTTGCTTTCAGCCTTTTTCTTTTCTAAATTTGAAAAATATCTGGTATTTCTTTCATCATTTTCAACCTTTTCTGATTTTGAACGCAAAATAAAGCCGTTTAATCTATTCTCTAGTATTTTTTCGAGTTCATTTTTATACGCCTCATATTCCACTTTTAATATGTGTAACTCTGTTTCATTCGACGTCTTTTCAATTTTTGACTCTATGTCTTTTTTATCCGATGCCATTTTTTTTTCAGTCAATAAGTCTTTTTTCTTTTTTGCAGATGTATACTTTATAGTTTCTTTTCTAATTGTTCCTTTTAAGATTTCCCAAAGAGTACTTGGATTTGCATTATTATTTAAGCCAGCTATTTCGCGTAATGCTTTACGGATGCTTTCTTGGTATTCTGTTTGTAATAATATGCTATTATTTAATTTGAAATATCCAGGACCTTTTGGATTACTTGCTAAATCTAAAGAAATTGTAACAATTGAGTGATCTGTTTTAAAACCCGTCTTTATTTGGCTTAGCGAAACATTTTTAACAAGACTGTCTGAAATTAGAAAATAATCAAGACGGCAAAATATTGGTGGTCTGTTATTTGAATGCCATGTATATTGGCGTTTTGTAGGATTGTGTAATCTCCAAATATCCGATAAACTATGTGTATCCATTAGTCTTTGCAACTTTAATCTACATTTATTGTGATCGCTAATTCGACCATTTTTCTTATCTAATTTATGTTCTAGAACTGTATTAAAATCTCCACCTATTATAACGTTATTTTCATCATTATTCAAAATAAAGTTATCTAGTTTTTCTATTACAGTGGGGTCGTCCGTATTTGTACCATAGATGTTTATTATAACAATGTTTTTTTCACTAATTTTCAAATGTAAAGCTTGTAATCGACCTACTACTATATCTGAATAAGAAATAAATTCAACATTCTGACTTTGGTTTAAAAGAATACCGACACCTTCACTATTACTACTATTTCCGCTTAAGTATATATCGTTTCCCCATTCATGTTTCCATGTATTAACATTTCTCTCAGTAGAGTGTGTCTCCTGCAGAAGGCAAATCGAATAAGATTGAGATTTCAGCCATTCAAACACTTGTTTTCGTTTTAGTTTATTCCCAAGACCTCGAACGTTTAGTGAACATATCTTGAATGTCATTTTTTAAAAAGACAGTTGATGATGGATTTGAACAGGGAAAAGCACGCCACAATTTTAAAAAAAGACTAGAGATAGAAAGAACTGATTTGTCTGAACAAAAACATTCAATAAAAAGGATTGAGACGTAATCAAGGGTCTCCGTACAGTACTTAAATATAACTAAATGTGTATAACATACGTAATTGCAATGTTAACATTATGAGATACATATTTTACATTATTATACCTCACTCAAAATTCTCTATGTAATTTCCCCATTCCCGATCAGTCAACAATTGGTAATGTTTCATGGCATGAAACATTATCTCGTGCTTCTAAAAAAAGAACGGTGGTTTCCTCAAGTGCTAAAAATAGAACGGTGGTTTCCCAGTTCAAGGGAGAACGTCATTGTTGTTAATAAAAAATAATTGCTGATTAAATGAATTTTGATGTTTGGTATAATAAAATAAATATCACATCCCATGGAGGGTGATAGAACATATTGTCAACCCTCGATGTGGTAATGTCCACCTCGGCTAAAGCCTCGGTGGACATTACCAATCTCGGGTTGACAATATGTTCTATCACCCTCCATGGGATATGATATTTATATAATGACAACCATCTACTTATATGTGTTAATATTTCGTATGTAAGGGTAAAACGGCAACAAATGACAAAAAAGCAGAAAATATCAAGTAATAGCAGAAAAAAGATAAATAAAAACAAAAAACATAAAATTAAAAACGAAAAAAAAAGAGAACAGCTAATTTTTCATTTAACACATACTGGTTGCAATAATCCAAATCCAAAATATCCGACTAAGAAGAAAGAAGAAGAAGAAAAAGAAAAAAGAAGAAAAGAAGAAGAAGATGATGAAGAAGCAAAAGTTAACAGACGGACGGACGGACAACTCGCCATCCCATAAGCTCTGCTGGCCTTTGGCCAGTAGAGCTAAAATTGAAGGTCCTATCGTCTTAACGAGGCAAAATACTGCAGTATAGCATTTTTAACTAAATCAAGGGCCATAACTCTGCTGTTACTTGTCCGATCTGGCTGGTTTGCGAACTCATCCGAGCTTTCATTGATACATGTATTAACAACCTGTTAAAGTATGGTAAAGATCGGATGAAAAATGAAGGCCCTATCGTCTTAATGAGACAAAAGTTAACGCCGACGACGGACGGACGACTAGGCCAGTAGAGCTAAAAATGGGTGTGAGGTGGTGGTGGTGGTGGTGGTGGTGGTGAGGGGGAAGCAATATTTCCCAGTAGAGCAAACGAGCAGATATAGATTTTCTATTCCCAGACAAATATGTAATATAATAGTTTTCTTCCAAAGATTAAGCTATAAATTAGGTTTAAAACATCTAGTGCATAATTCTAGTCCATGAGAAAGTGATGTAAATGTAACAATTAAAGTTATCTGCCCTTTGCTTGGATGGTGAAGGTCACATGTACAACTCAAGATACAACTATAAGCAAAGTTTGAAAGGTCTTAGTGCATACAGCTTGTGAAAAAGTGACCTAAACACCAAAGTTGAAGGTAAAAATTATAAGGTTATCTGCCCTTGCTTTAAGGGTCATGGTCACTTCCACATTTGCTTTGTCACGTTGCCATGTACCACCCAAGATACAACTATAAGCAAAGTTTTAAAGGTCTAGTGCATACAGTTTGTGAAAAAGTGACCTAAACGCAAAAGTTGAACCTAAAAATTATTAAGTTATCTGCCCTTTGCTTGGAGGGTCAAGGTTACTTCCACATTTGCTTTGTCACGTTGCCATGTACCACCCAAGAAACAACTATAAGCAAAGTTTTAAAGGTCTAGTGCATACAGTTTGTGAAAAAGTGACCTAAATGCAAAAGTTGAACCTAAAAATTAGTAAGTTATCTGCCCTTTGCTTGGAGGGTCAAGGTCACTTCCACATTTGCTTTGTCACTTTGCACTGTACCACCCATGATACAACTATAAACAAAGTTTGAAAGGTCTAGTGCATACAGTTTGTGAGAAAATGACCTAAACGCAAAACTTAAATGTTGCCGCCGCCGCCGGAAAAGCAACACCTATGTCTCTTTTTTCCTTCGAAAAGGCGAGACAATAACTCTATATAAAACTGAAATCCGCAAGATGGATCGAAATTTGAATGATGACTTAGAAAGAGCAGTCACAATAGCTCACTTTGAGCCTTATCAGCTCACATGAGCTAAAAAGCAACTCGGAAACAGACAGAAATACAGACATATAGGTAAGTCATTGATTTCATACTATTTCCCACTTTACATTCTTGGCCACACATACGTAACTTTTACATCAGGTAATATAAATTATTAGATAGGTTACCTCCACCTGGAATGATGGCCAACTTTGTTTCCACGAGACCCATTTTGGTTGTGTTTGCTGAAATGTAAAGAATATCTGCTGTAAGAAAATGCTCGAAATTACAAACAATTAGTACGGTAAGTAAGTGTTTTGACCATGACTTTGGATTAAAAACAAAAATTAATGAAATCTGTGAAGTATTTTATCATGTATTAAAATGTGTACTTAAATATCGTGGAAATAAAAATCAGATTTTTTTTATTCCTACAGGTGTTTACATA